>WHYT01014487.1:13499-38398 GCA_009806455.1 Tetrax tetrax | reverse complement strand
AAAAAAAAAAAAAAAAAAAAAAAAAAAAAAAAAAAAAAAAGGCAGCCAAATGATACTACAGAATGACCCATTGATGAGAACAAGCTCTTGCTTTCACTGACATTAATTAAGATGTATTCTGTGAAACCTGGAATGTAGTATTACAGACTTAAAAACAAAAAATAAAAATAAAAATTGCATCCTTTCCCTGGCAATTAAAGCAGAGAAAAATAATTTGCCTAAATACCTTCAACATATAGGTATTAAACTCTAAAATCACTTATACTTCAGCTTTTTATGCATTAATTCCAAGTCAATAGGTGTTTGCAGTATGACAACAAACAAAAGTAAAAGTAGTAGCAGGATAATCATTCAATGGCTAGTAGGAGAATGTTAGTATGTTAAGTTTTTTTGTGAAACTAAATGCAAAAGTGAGATGATTTTTTCTATTGTTTGCTCTTTTAGAAAATCCATCTTTATATGCCTGAAGGACACCTTCATATCCAAACTTAAAATATCTCCACAGCTTTCCTGAAAGAAATAGCATTCTATATCCTGTTTTGATCAGTATAATAACTCAAAGTGTATTGTAGATATTGATGTACCCCTGTGACTTACTCTATTTTGTGCCTTAAAATTAAATGCAAAACATGGTATTTTATTTATGCAGTGCATTATGTTTTGCAGCAACTGCTATATGCAAAACCTAATAATATGAAACTCCTCTAGCCTGCCTGTCAATATCTCATATGAGAGTCCATCTTCATACTTTTGCACAGTCATTTTCAGCCTATTTGGAACTCTATTCTAAACTGAAAAAATGCTAATATATGTTAATGGCAACGATTGCTTGCTATATCAGAGAGGCTGATTCTTGATCTTATTTTCCAAATAAATTATTGAACTGCCAGATGACTAAATTCAACTATTCACTTCCTCGCATGAATATTTTTTCTGTGAGAAAATCCTGATTCATAATAAGATTACCGAACCTTTATCATCTGTTCTAAGGCAGAAAGCCATACATGTAGGGTTTTAAGGCTCTAGGCACTTTTTATCTCATATCAATAAAATTTGCAATTTCTGTACTGCAGGTATAAAGCAGAGGGTAAGACACAAACAAGAAATGCTAACGTTTAAATCCAAGGAGCTTAGTTTTATTATTTCTGTTTGACACTTTAGGAAACAGAGGCATGGGTGTAAAGCAACTTGCACAAACATATACATCCAGGCAGTGACTTAAAAGAAACAGAATTCAGGTCTGCGAGGCAGCTGGGGAGGTTTTTGGCCAGGCTGCCTTTCCTGTCCCTGCTATAATAAACACGGCACAGTACTGATGTTGGGAAAAGCAACGGTTTGAAAAAGAGAAAAGTAGCAGCAGCGTATCTGCCTAGCCCCTAGCTGTTACGACGCGGACTGGACAGAGTAGCAGGACTAGAGCAACTTCATTCCCTTCAATCTGAGCCACTGCTGGAGATGATTTTAAACTTTGTCTACAACATGCTGCCTCAGAGTGTGCTCCTCCCTCTTATCTCTTCTTTTCTTTCTCCTTTTCCTTTTCCATCTAGTGCCTGAAAAGTGTCCTGAGGGTTTGACAGTTTCTATTTAATCATTTCATCCTTCTGTATGGAAGGCTGCTGAGCACCATACAGTGAAGTTACTACCAGCCTGGAATTTCTGAATATCTGCCTGCCCTCTCATCTACTTCGGTGCCAGACTCTTGATATCTCACTCCCCCCACCCTTCACCCTGTGTCTGTGATGCTGTAACAAATAAAAGTTCTAAATAACTCCCTTTGCTGTGAGGGGGGGAAGAAGGAGGAATTAAAAAAAAAAAAAAAAAAGGCAGAGAAAGATTGTTTACCAAGGTTTTCTTTTAGCTCCCAGCATACAAGGGGTATATTCATTAAAACCAGCGTTAGATTACAGAGGGGGGAGAAGGACTAGCAGCCAACCATTTTATTTAGCCCTTAGAGGACACAGCTCAATTCCCAGCTTGCTACGTTTTGCAACCCACAATCTGTTACGAGACTCTACAAAACACTGGCTATACTTTCTGTCTTCCACAAAACCAGACTCTTCAAATAAATAAATAAATCTGCTAACATCTGGTCAAATTCTCAGATGTGATGAAATTTCCAAATTTCGATTGTGCTACTGTTTCCATAAAACAAAGCAGGGGCATTGGATAAGACACAAGTTCAAAAAATAATTATCGCCACTCACTGGCTCGGTTAGTTTATTCCCAGCTAGGGCTTGCAAGTGATTTATTTTTCCATCAGGGATGAATTATTCAGAATGAATCCAAAGTTCATTTTGGGAATCCAGGCTGAATCAACACACTTCCATGTTTGTTGTTTTTTTTTTTTTATATCACCAAGGACTTGATTTCTTTCATTGAGTGCTCTGATTGCCTGAGGGTACAAGTATGTATGCACATGTAATTGTCCAAAAGATGACACACTGTAATATTACACCTTCCATAGTCCCATGACAACTCTTCTGTACACTCATATTCCACACACCTCTCAAAAACGACAGTAGCTTTTCGTGAATACTCCCCTCTGTCAAGACAGAAACCAATAACTAGCCAAAACCATAGGGGAGAGAGACACTAAGGGTAGGTTGTAGAAAGCAATCTAACTGCAATCTCATGTACAGACTTTCGCTCTCAATAGCATGCATGCATATCTGTAGGTTTTATTTTATGTATTTAACAGAACCATAGAGACACTTGGAAAAGATCAGAGAGCAACAGCTAAGGTGGCTGATGATGGCTGAGGAACTATCTTCTCATCTTACAGTCATAGCTACTCTTTGACAGAAGGGCTGCAGACTCTGCAGATCTAATATGCTTCTGGCAGAAGAGTAAGAAAACATGCCCTTCAGATTCAGAAAGCAGAGATAAATAGTAAGTTGTATTTCTAACAGCCACTGACGATACTACAGCCATGAAGTTTAAGTTAATCAAATAGAACAGATCAGTGAGGCCAGCTGGAATCTTCCCACATCTTCAGCAGGAAAGAACCACACCCCTCCATCACTCAAATACCAAAAGCTTTTCTACACACTCCAGATTTCACCTCTAAATACTTTCAGTATTTGTCTGAAATAAGGTTGGTAGCAATCACAATGTTTTAGGAATTAGGCTCTTTCCCAGGCTCAGACTGCCAGTCAGCACATTAGAGATCACTGTTGTCAGTCATTTCCAAGCATGTTGGGAATCTGCAATTAGACAAATTAACAATGGGATTTCACAGATGTAGGTTACACGCTTTCAGAAAGAAACAGCAGTTGCTGGCAGTGGGGAAATACTTAAGAACTACTTATCCCCTAATTAAACAAGGTACTGTACTCTAAATACTGAATGCTAAGCAGTGCTCTAGCATGTGCTCATCTTAACCCTCCAGAATTATGCTGAATTACTAAGACTCCATCTGAGCATTTCTTAGCCAAGACGCCTTGCATAAACAGATGCAGCAGTTCTGCTGTTTCCATGCTGACACAGTCAGACTGTAAAAGTACAGGATTAAGTTCAAATTTATCATAAAATCACTTTAGATAGGATGTTGTAATCTTTATATCCTTCTCAAGTATGACAAACAGAACAAGACTGTTTGTGTTATGTTTAAAATACGCAAACAATAGCTGAAATTGATAGTAAAAAACAATTATTTAACAGCTAAGAGTGCTGGCTGAAGCCAGAGTAGGACAACCAGCCCCAAAGATCTTTACATTCCCTTGAAAAAGGGCATGAACCTCACTAGATTGATTTCCCAGAACACAACGCATCATGTAACTCTCAATGGCACTGCAGGCACCAAGGATCATCAGACTAAAAGGGTAATCTTCTAGTATGATCTGAATATCAAAATCCAAAAAGAAGCTATGAATGTAGGTAGAGATGATGCTATGATATTGCTTTGAGTCGTCACCAATGAGGGAAGACTGGTAAGTAGCAGAACATGCCAGATTCGGACTGGTTTTCTCTCTGAAGCAACACAAAGTGGTTGGAACAGAATCCAGAAGCAGGGCCAAATCAGACTTGGCTTTGGAACATAGTCTGGTGATAGATTTCAACACTAGGCATTAATTAATATTGCTGGAGCATTTTTAGGGGAGACTATCTGGAACAGAATAGGACATAAAAGAGAAAAGGTCACTGACAAAGCCATGTTGTAGCCAGTGAAAATACATCTCAATTCCTCCTCATGAGGCCAGATTTGCCCTACATTGTAACTTCCATAGAATACCTCCCCTCAAAGACACTGAAGGGCTGCTTTTCTGAGAAAACCAGAATAAAACTTCAGAATGTGATTCTCAGAGTCAGATCTTCACACATAAACCAATCGTCTGAAGTTTAACTCCAGAGCTCCTGTCAGAGATGTCTCAAAATTCCTCAGTGGTTTCAGTAACTTCTAACTGGAGAATGAGAATCCTCATTTTGAAACTGCTCCTAAGATTTCAAAAACTGGATGAAAACAAACAAAATCGTTGGAGCGTTCTTGTGCATGTACCAGAAGGTGCATGCTTTGGAGGTTGAGACCCAGGACAGCTGAGTGCCCACTCCTGCCAGTGTAGGTTTCCTACTCTGAATCTGGCAGTGAGTGGTCCTAAATCCACAGCTCCATCATTTAAGGGACTCTCTCAAATCTGAGCTTGTTAAATTTTAACTTTGTGAAGAAATAGTGTATTTAAATAAAATTAAATTCCATTTAAGTGTTCTGATCAGCTCTCTGTAGTTTCACATTTTGGTACTTTATCTCCTGCTGGCAATCTGTACTCACATCATGTGCTGCTTAAAGTGCAGATCAAAACCTTTCCTCAGCCATGGACTTTTAGAAGTTTGTTCAACTTTTCCCTTAAAGCTCTTTTTTTTTTTTTTTTTTTTTTAATGGAAGACGTAAGTTATATTAAGCTATTGTTGGAAATAAAATGAGAATGCTGGCCGGTGAAAGTCTAAATACCAAAATAAGACAACAGATCAGTCATTTTTATCATGGCTTCTTTATACTTCCTTGAAATTATAGGTCTGTAAAGGTACCAGGCTTAATTGCATAGCAAGCTACTGTCTTGCCTGCCTCTCCCCTAAATGCCATAACAAAGAAGTGAAGGCTATCTCACATTTCCTCTTGTTACTTTCATAGGTGCTAAGTAAACAATTCAATCAATTTGTGAAGTATTTTTTCCCCGTAATATGAGGTTAGTGTTGCACCAAAATTCAGAAGTGGAAAAGAAAGGACACAGCACTCAGTGGACAGAGTGGAACAGAAACCACTAGTGCATAGAGATGGAGTGTAACTATGTGTTGCTATTTGTACGCCGATGTTTATATGGTTTAATACATAGCAATATCAGATAAGCAGACCTATATAAAAAAATTAAATTTCACAGCATAGAATTCATTCCCACATTCTTAGACTTGGAGCGAACATGAACGTTCTGTAAACTCTAAATTACACCTTTAGACTCTGATTTTCCATTTTCAGTTACGGCCAGACCATAGTTATCCAGCATAATGTACATCAGAAGAACCAGCCAATTTTGATACTCGGGCTCTTTCATTTGAATCAATTCTTTATGAATGTTTAGCATTTACACTAAAGACATAATACATCTTTAAAAACGTGGAAGGAAGTTAACCTAAGTGCTGAAATGTTACAGCAACATATAGATTGAAGACTGACTTTGATCTCTCTGCTAACAGATTAAAACTGCTTACAGTCCTAGATGGCACATGGAAATACCTAGCAGCATCTTTTTGGCACTCATCTCTTTTAGTACTTTGTATTTGTCTTACCTTTAATGCAGCATGTTTTTCATTTGCTCCAACAATCAAAATCTCTGCCATATCCTCAGCGTGCTCAGACCGCGCGTGGACAAAAAAGGCTCTGCCAGCTTCTGATACATTCTTTAGCGCAACTAAAGTCCCATCACGTTCCACTTTAAAGTCTGGGTTAGAGACTTCGAAGTTCAATTTGTTATTCCCCTTGCAGTCATCAAATTCCACTGGGAGGGGGAAAGAAAAAAGAAAAAACACAATTATAAGTACCCACTTCGGAATACAGATTTCAAACATCTTTATGTTACTGGCCTATCCATAGGTCTCGGGAAGATATGACTCCCAATCTAATGGGAAAAACTTTCAAAGCAACTTTATATTTGTGTGACTATAATTCGTAGACTTTCAGAAGGATGAAGAACCTAGTTCTAACAGAAGGCTAACAGAAAGAGAGAAATGTCTCTAAAGTACAAAGGTTTGAGACTTCGCCTCAAGTTCCTTCTCTAAGTCCGGTAGATTCACTTTGCATAAAATACTGGAAAAAAACATTAGTGATGTAACTACCAACTGTATGAATAAAAGGTCTTCACGACAGACTTGTATCACTAAGTAAACTTTTTCAGGTTTCAACATCTCTGAACAATATATTTGCATGTGGAGGGGTTTTTTTCAGACAATCTGTTCTGTATTCCCTACCTGCTCCTTGAGTTACTGCTGCTGTAGACATTTCACTTATCTACATACTCCTGCTATTTTGATTTTACAGTTCATTTCTATTGGTTCTTCAAAAACTGCATTATGCTTTCAGAAATGGATACAGACAGGGATACAGACTACAGGAGATCAAAGAGGGTAGAGTTTTGCAGAAAATAAAGCACTTCGCATAATTGTTTAAATTCACTGTATAGTGTTGTTGTAATCGGTTATTGTTTTTAAAGGAAAAAAAAATAAACCCAGATTCTCTCAAAGCCTAGCAAGTACCTACGCTTTTCCTGACTATGTAAAATCGGTAACTGATCTTAGAGCACAGACAGAATTTCATACTGGATGGCCTGCAGAGATCCTCTTCACCAAATTTCCATCTATTTCCAGACACATAGAATCATAGAATGGTTAGAGTTGGAAGGCACCTTCAAGGGTCATCTAGTCCAACCCCCCTGCAAGGAGCAGGGACATCCCCAACCAGATCAGGTTGCTCAGAGCCTCATCCAACCCGGCCTCAGCAGCGTTTTGCTGGATTTCCTGGCAGCACTTTGCCCCTTTCCCAAACACGCTTCCTCAGAGGCGTCGCTGAGAGGCCCACTGCTGCAGAACCGGCTGGAACCGGCTCTGTCCAGCTCTGGCACTCCGGCCTCGCCTCGCCTCGCCCAGGCCCTGCAGCCCCCGCACAGCCTGTACAAAGGCATTAAGAGCCTGAGGTGGGATTTTGAAAGAACAAAGTTGTGATCCTGTGAATTCTCTTACTGAGAAGAGTCCAAACTCCGTAGTCACCACAGTCTCTTGCATAAAAATTATCCCAGCACCTAAAGGATCTGCTTCTGCACGAATTTTAGCCTTACTTACATATTTTTAACTAAAAGCGACTACCATTTCCTCTGCTTTAGTTGAGGGCAAGAGAACTATCCTTGGAGTCACAGTAGGATAACAAACCAGAATTTCATCAGCCCATTTGCCATTTCATTGAATTTTCCTGAAAGCAAGAGGGATTATAAATAAAAGAAACAAAAAGCTCTTTCCCCTCAGATACTCCAATCCCTCCAAGCAAACCTATCTTGCTCTGCCATGTCGCAGACCCCTGCTTGCAAAGCCTTACACTGCAAGTAGGAGCAAGGGCAGGGAAACACAGAATTCGGGAGCAGTAGCAGTTCAAAACAATTTCACAGTGCTCAGACCACGCGGTGTCTGTGCTGCCCTGAGCTCTCTGAGGCGAGGAACCGCTCACAGAAAGGGTCTTGCACTCACAGTAGGGTTTTGGTGGAAGGCGCTCTGTTAGTTAGCTCCCTGGCGTAAAACCACCCGTTGCAATTTATGTTGGTGATATGACAGGCATTTTAACAGATTTACTGCAATCTCCTAAAGCCATCAGCCCACAAAAAAGACAGAGTTTTCCTATCACCACAAATGTGTGAAGTTGAAATTCTTTGTACTGATCACTGTATAGATTGCAGCCTTGATGAATTATGAGTGGCTTCTCTTTTAACTTATTCTTTTCCTCTCTTTAAGAAAAACCCAAAACAATCAAACAGGGTCTTCGGAAAGTACCTTGTTATATTGAATAAATATGTCCTTCTCAGTTAAAATCGCTAGTGATCTACTGTCTATTAATAGCTTACAACTGGAGAAAATTTGGCATCACACTCAGAGAAATTAATTATATCAGGAGTAAAAAGTTAAAAAAGAAAAAAGTCTAAAAACTGTGATAAAGTAATCACTTAAAAACAAATGTCCTAGTTCAGAGCTATAGCATCATTCAGCCAAACGCTGAAGGTCACATTCAAAAACAGGCCGCACTGTGTTGTGCTTTGAAAAGAGGGGTGGTGCTGGCTGGGAGTACACTTCTCCCACCTTGCTGCTCAGCATTCACAAACCCTGAGATTCCGGCATTGCTGCCATCTGCGTGCACTGCAAAAATTCAAAGACCACATGCAGATTCCACGCATGGAATCAGGAGAAGTATTTGGATCTATATTCTATATTGCCTTGCAGTTATGAATTTGACACTTTTAGCCCTTTTATATTTTGCTCATCCATTGACCTTGCTTTATGAAACTCTCCAACTTTTTCCAACAAGGGCAGAAGCAGAGTTTGAAAGTGGGAGACTGTTTTCTTACCGTATCTCATCCAAAAGCACTGATGTTTTCAATTCCCAATTCTGCCACAGAAACAAGTGTATTTGATGAGCTTAACAGCAAGGAGAGGGAAAGAAAATGAAAAGGCTCTGAGAAGTACTGATATGTAGGAGAGAAATTAGAAGTGGGTGGAAGGAGAGGTATTGATCATAAGGATTGAGGACATTGAAGATTATTCAGACTATGGGCCAATAGAGCTAAATTGTTAAGAGAGTTGAAGAGAACTGTAGTCTTAGATAAAACATCCAACCTGGCCTTGAATGTTTCCAGGGAGGGGGCATCCACCATCTCTCTGAACAACACATAGTAAAACCTCCCATGTCCTCCTGCACACTCACTTTGTGTTAGAGCTTAAGGAATTTAACTAGATTGTAAGCTCTTCAGAGCAAAGACCACTTATTTGCTCTATGCTAAGGTGCTACAGAAGTGCAAAAAAATAATAATAGTAACTGTTCGGCTGTAGCCTTAAAGTAAAATTTTGGTTATGCTACATCAGACATGACTAGTCGTTGCATCTCATTGTCAAGAGCTCAATGAGCAATTAAAACAATGATCTAATATTTATTTACATGAAGGCGGAGTTCTTGAATTTATTGATGCATATATGACTCTTTCGATGTTCCTAGTCATGCTCCAGCTGCCAAATGAACATCTTTATTGTGCTTAATATGCCATATGGTATGAGACAGGCTCCAAAACTCTATGCAAGCAAAATGAAAATACTGCCAAGCATCTCCCAATGAAAAACAACATGTATGTCACTCATCGCCCTCTGTTCATTTCTCAGCCTCCTATATTAGACTTTTATGCTTTTCTGTAAGAAAGCCTATTCACGTGTGAACTGTACAGAATATTTTTGTCCACCAAGCAATATTCATTATTAGTAATATCTGCATGCATCTCAAGGCTTTAATTCCTCACTTTGAGTTTATTATCAAAGGAAAAAGAATTCTTGTATAAGATCCCAAGTCCATTACTGTAACAATAGGAAATTGAAGTTGCGATTGAAAATATTACCCTCTTAGATCTCAGCAAGAAATCTCAAGTTCATGGGATTCAACATTTCAGTGCATCCCACTCTCACTGTTATGATATGCCACATATGTGAGGTTTCTACACAACTGTGATATTTATGACAATGAACCACAGATGTTTTAATATCATTTTAAAACACTGAAAGGTTAGCAGCTGGATTTCTTGTAAAATATAAAAAGAAACAAGCTGAAATAGATTTCTTATATTCAAAAGCATGTATTAGGCTGATATATTCCTCTTCCAAAGTAATTTTTTTCCAGAGTTTAATTCTCAGAAGTTCAATTTGTTTTAAACAGAAATACAGAATCCATAATTTTCTCATTGACAAAATCTCTACAGAGGTATTCAGAATAATTAAAAACACATTTATCTATAAGCACAGAAAATATGACTCTCCCCGTCTCTATGTACAAGCATTTGTATTTCTATGTTAGCTAACAATAGCCAGCAACAAAATGGCTCCTCAGTGATTAAATTTCATTTTGAAAACGCACACTAAACACACGCCCAAAATTAATTACTCTGTCAATGAAGGTTAGGATCCCTTTTGTAAATACAACCTAGTCTTGTTCAAATCAGGGGGAATTAGAGTATCAAGTGATTATTATCTTGCATATTTTCTCTTATCCTTTTTAGCAAGTAACTTTAGATCATATTGAAACCACAAGTCAGAAGCTGTACCTGTGAGGGATCTAGAGATGGAAGAAAAGTACATTACAGCTGCACAAAGGCAACTTAACTTTCCAGCCCAGCAGGGATCCCTCAACTCTGCTAAAAAGTCCTCCATGCTCAACGATATTAGCAAAATACAGACATTAAACAGAAACTGGCAAAGCTGAGCTTCATTAACTACAAAGAGAGAAAAGCGATGGTTGAAGCAAATGGAAATGCTTCTGAGTGCTGTTGTTGTATATAACACTTCGTGAAGTACCACGACCTAACAAAGCTCTGTTAGCCATAAACATTGATGCTGGCTGAAAACAGCAGGCAAGTAACTGTGGAGAAGGTAATAGGCCACCACGTGACAGCGTTTGTCGCACTGTTGAACGCCCAACTCTGGTACAGGGTGTCACACAGCAGCCCAACACAAACTAATAGAAATGCAAAGTGTTATGAGTCTTCAAAAGATGAATTATCCTGACAATGTTGAGAGGACGAAATCGACCTGGAACCGACACATCTGGACAAGGTAAATCCATCCAAGAACAAAAGAGGAAACTCTTACAACAGCTAATGACAAAGGCAGCTGAGAAATAAAAGAAATCCTGCTTTTCAAGCCAACAGTATCGTCAACTAGGAGAAATGGTTTCTCTCTATTCCTTTGAGATGCCTTCAAAATCACTTCTGGAACCTGGGTTCTGGCAGGAAGCCTACAGTGTGTTTATTTCTGCTGTTTTTCTGCAAGAATACCTGAACAGCAGAAGGAAGAAGAATAGAAAGAGAATAGTGCTGCCCCATGACGCTTGTAGGGGCAGATTGAAGTCCAGACAAGACACTGTCAACAGTTAAGTCATACAGGCTGTTCCTTTAGATATGAGGACATCATTATTTCATGTCTAAAAGTGCTCAAAAAAACCCCAGATTTGGGGCTTAGAAGAGCTACAAGCTTGACTAAAATATTTCTTTACACAAAAAATCTCATTGAACACTTAAGGAAATGAACAAAATTAATTTCATGAGAATCTTTTTTGAAGTTTTTTAAACAGTTTAATGCTAAATTCTAGCTCTGCAGCAGAATTGCTACAGAAAGATTAAAAAAAAATAAAAAAAATCCAACAAGCAGTGGTAGGTTATTATCTCCTACTGCACATTTAGATTCTCTTGTACCTATATAATTTATGTGCCCCTGAAGTAAATTATAATGATGACTTATTTAGAATCCAGATACTCAAAAACTGAGGAAACATGAGCAATAGTACAATGTTCATCAAAATATAACAAAAATTGCTGAATACAAATACACATCTATGTTGAACTTCATTGGAAGAAGAAGTACTAAACAACAGACTTTATCCTTGCACACACTTATAATGTCTACAAAAGCAAAATAATTACCTAAAGTGGCAAACATCCCCATGCAATTTGTGTGTGATGGCCAGAGTTGTGCATAGCCTTGTTAAAATGTAAAAATTAGGCCAACGATTCATCCAGTGGGCACTAAGGTGTACATATCTGCCCTTCAGAGAATACCTGTTCCATACTGTAAATGGTACCTATGAATAGTCACAGTTTTTTTTCCTGTGCTGTCAAAATGCATGGCAAGAATGCATCACAGACAGGAGACAAGCTTCCCACCGATCTAGAAAGATTAGGCAGTTCACCCAGAGACCAGTTACAGCCAATAAAAGGTGTGACATTTCACCGGAAGCACTTTGGTCCCTCTTCTGCATTACCTGGCTACCATCAATAGTCCTAGCAGAGCTGGAAAAATTGCTAACCATTTGAAATTCTGCCCTGCACTTCACGTGAGCCAGAAGTGACACTAGAGTGAAGACTCACTCTGCTTTTCTGACACGTGTGAGTCCAGAATGAGGGACTCCCTCCCCACTGAAGACTCTTGTTAGCGATGCTCTGCTCTGTCTCTCTCCTCACCTTTTGCTATACCCAACTCCCTCTTTCCTTTCTCCTAAAAGATCCCCCAGTGGCATCTCATGTTCTTCAGCAAATTTATTCCACGAACAGGGCTCCATCAGCAGTCTCTGGATGCTTGAAATTATGGGAAAATACAAACTACAATCAAAACCGAAGGGATTCCCTCCTCCCCCTAGCAGAATTCACCAGCTCACTTTACACAATACCTTCACACATCCTTTTTCTGCCTGTTGTTTCATTTAGGGCAAAACTCTAATCAAGTGGAAGGAGTTGTAATGAGTTGTTCTCAGCTGGAAGTTATCTTGACTTATTAATTACAATACAGACGCATTATTGACTGATCTCCTGGCTCGGTGGCTGCGTTGTAAGGCATGGTAATACTATAGCTTCTGCTCTAAGCCCCAGAGAAAAATTACTATTTCAACAAAATATGATGTCAGTGAGCGAGTTTGAGGAAAAATATAAAAATCAAAACTTTAGATGTTATATCACAGTCATTGATCTTCTGAGCACAACACACAGTTCGGTTTAAAGGGAGCTGTGGTCTCTTTGTAAATGCAGAAGACACTTGAACTGATACATTTGTGGAGCTACAGTCTCAAAGGAACTGTCACATCTGTGGAGGAATATGACATTTCACTCTTAACACTGCGTTGATTCTAAACAGTCCAAATGACCCCAAACCCAGGAACAATACATAAAAAAGATCCTTTTTAAACTTTGTTAGTTTCAGTGAAAGGTTTTCCCATTGCAATGCAAATGATTGATATTATCCCATTTTAACAGATTTACATAACATTTTGCTAAGAACCCCAGGAGAACACAGGATGAAATTAACTTTAGGTTGCTACAAAATCTTCACTGGCTGTGTCTGACACACAAGCAGGAAGAATCAGAGACATTCAAATATATTCGATATGTTGTGGCTCTGCACATCGCTGTGAGAAGTTTGTCAATAGGAAGTTAATTGTATCCTATAGTTGAGGAAGATGGGACGGAAGTCCAAGTTTGTACAAGAATTCCCAGCGGGATATAATGGATAATTTCCTTTGGATGCTGGCTGAATAAAGCATCAAGAGGCAATATACTACTGATCATGGATTTACTTCGCTTCTGCAGAAGTACACATCTTTGATCAGTCACCCCAAGTGCTACTCAAACCAAATTTCTTGGTGTGTGTAATTTATTGAAAACTAATCAGCTGGGGTTCTATTCTGCAGAAGAAACAGTGTCCCAAGAGATTTAACTATGTAAATAAATTGCTGCCAGCAGATGTCAAGAAGTAACAACAAGCAATCACTCACAGGAAATAACTACAGTGCAACCAGTGCAGAAAGGACCTTATTTACGCCAGGATGTTTTTAAAATGTCTCCAAAGCCACAAATTTACTTAGTAAGGGATTTCAGTTAACTAGACAATTAGCCGCAGGTCATAGGGATTTTTTTTCTCTCAAGTTCACAATTAAAACTGTTTGTCTTCAAGGTCTGTTTGTTATAATTACAGTGATCTGTCATTTCTTAATGTGATCTGTCATAAATTCTTGTTTCCTTGTTTAATTTTTTTTTTTTGTTTTAAATTGCACAAGCTTCTGTCAAGGCTCAACTAAGACCAGTTTTATATGAGTCTTAAGTTAATTTAATTGAAATTATTATGTACTTTAGATGAACAGGATATTCACTAAGTTATGTACATATTTACATTTGCCTGAAGTTTGGACCATCAGTAAGAAAGCTTACTAAGTGACAGAAATTAAATATCAGGCCTCTCTGGAGGAACGGATGCTTTGTCCGCTCCTTCAGTGGGAAATACAAATAGCTCAGTGATTTGAGGACAGAAAAGGAATGACTATTCTAAAAAAAAAATATTTTGCCCTATCTCAAATCCATGGCAGCCACTCACACCCTTATACACTTACTTTTTTCAGAGATGGGAGAAAAAATACTGCTTGATATATCTCTCTTGCTTCAGCAGTACCTTGAGAGAAGAAGTCAAAGCGCAGAAGCTTTTCATTAAAAAAGCTATCAATACAAAGTGCTTTTTTCACATTCCCAACAGATACTGTGTGGAGGCAATATTAAATCCATCTTCTCAATCTCGGGTCTTGGTTTTACCTTCTGTGTGCAATTACAACTAATCTGTAATTCAACAGTGAGTTGCATAGACTGCTTCCTAACCTCAACACTAAACTATTCGTCAGTGCATACTAGGAAATGTTAAAAAAACAAGTACAGCTGCTCTTCTTCTGGAATCATAATCATAAAAATCTTTTTGGATGGACAATAACGTTTTCTTAACAGGCATCCCCAGGAATAAAGCTTTCCGCTTGTGCCATGTGCAACTAATTTCCAGATAGCACTCAGTGGTAGGAGTTTGTTTCAGAAATAGAGAATGACGCATCATTTACAATACATAAAAGGAAATGAGAGTGAGTAATAAATCCACTGTGTAACATTTTCCTTTCAAAATGGGTACTGTAGGTTGCTGGCCTATTTTCCCAGCTGCTGAATGAGTAATATCATGCGTGAAAATCTGCTCAAACCATTTATTCAGTGGATTGTTCAACTTTCCCAGTGAAAAACTGAAACAACGTTCCTCCTGTTTCCAGGGGAAATCTTCTGCCTTCTCATCTTTTTCCATCAATGAACCTGACAAAAAAATAACAATTTCTATTACTGCTTTTTACCAGGTTCTCTCAAGTGAGTTGCCTCAACCTTCTTTTAAGAATCACCAGTAGAAAGTTGATTTTTCCAGACATATCCAAATAAGTGCACAAATAACAGGCCTACATTTCAGTCCTCAGTCTAAAAATTGGCTTATTAAAATACAGCTCTTGGGCACAGTTTATGAACAGCTTTTCAGAATGCCTTCCAAAATATAAATTGCATTTACATTTGTAAAATCAGTTGGTAGATAAACTTTTGTTTTACTCAAGTATCAAGCCAATTACAAGACACAGACCATTCTATAAATGATGCAAAATCAACCACTTAACTGGAGCCTGCTGAAGTACAAAACTTCTGAGATTAACGAGGAAAGCCACCTCTCAAAACTCTGCTGGATTTTAAACTTGCTCAACTTACCGTCACTTCTTCCAAATAATATCAGCACTTGACTAACAGTTACAGAACCAAATAACCTTGGTTTGAATTTCGACTCTCGCACTAAGATCAGACAAGTAGTACTGCTGAGAACAATGTAATTAAAATTGCACCATGTAATCTTGCTCTGCACAGTCATTCCCAGAACAGTTTCTATTCACATCAAACACAGGCTTTTATACTTTAAAGACAGACAGGCTTTAGCATCTTCCACAAAAGAACTGACCTGAGGGAAAGGATATTCTGTCAGTCACGATCGTTTATAAGCAACCTGAAATTTGTTTACATAGGAAAGAACATCAGGCTACTGAAGTTACTGCTTCTTTTTATTAACTAAGAAATAATGGGAAAAAAAACCAACCCAGGTAACATGTACAGCCCAATAGCAATTATTTGACGAGCCAGGTGGCACTGCTGTTCACATTTGCTAGTTAAATCGGTGGCATTGCTACACATGCTCACATTTAAACAAGAAGCATTGCATGTGAAGCCAATGACAACGTGAAGTTGTGTCAATTACTTAACTCAGTCTACATTTCAAATACACGCTGTGGTTGGTAGTGCTATTTGGCTACTTGTTGGTTTCCAAAGGTGGATGTCCGCTTTCATTTAGCACTGTGTAGATAACACTACCAGCCTATTGTTTACACCAATGCAACCGTAGGCTAAGCTTGAGATCAACGCAATGTTCGATTCCAAGCCTTGTGTCAGCCTCAGGAACATGGACCAGGCCAATAATGGACAATTTCTGCAGACAGCTGTGAGCAATGAATAGGATTTTTCCTTACAGTACAGTCCATAGTCAACAAAAGGGTGCAAAGAAAAGGTATTTGAGAAAACATCCCAGATAGGAACACCCACAAACAGGGACTATTTGTAGAAAACATTAGACAGAAAATGAAAACGGAACATCTCTAGTGTGGAGATTAAGAACATTAGAATACCCTTAGTGACTATTTCTTTGAAGTAATACAATTTTATATTATTTCTTACCTGTGTCATTTATTTTCAAATGGTGATCACACTGGAGAAAGATCAAACAAGGTGCTGGCCTACCACAGTAATTACAATACTGACTTGGTAATCAATATATAACTAAAATGTTATTACCAAGTACTCTTTTAGATTTAGTAAGTTACAGTTATTCCTAAAACCACCAGAATTCCATGTACCATCACAGATGCCAACACAACAAAATTTGTTGGTCATTCAGCAGCAGATCTACATCCCCTCATTTCATTTATTTTTCAAAATCTATTTACTTTCATTTGTTGAAGTAAAATAGATTTTAAAAGCATAGTTTCTCATCTTCCCATCTCTTTTCTTAAATTTAGTATAGGTACCATTAATTGTAAATGCACCAAGGATTAGTGATATAGGTTTCCCACACTATCACCTGATTTGCAGTATTAAAATGTAGGAAACCTTAGCGTATCTGTTTGAATAACTGTCTCTTCTCTTTCACGTTAGAATAACCACAATAATCACAAGGCTTATGAAGTTTAAAGAGATAAAATAATAATCAGTCAATCTTTGCTTCTGGTTATAAACTCATAAAAAAAAACCCAACAAAAAAAGCATTAGTCTCTTGTGACAAATAAAGCACCATCCTTCTGTACACTGCTACATCTCACTTGTGCTGCACTTTGCTAATGGCTATGATCATCACAAACTGAGAATTCATTTGATAAACGCGATTTGCCGAAAGTTTTCAAGTGACACAATGTTATATATTTATACACATGGCTGCTTAGCGACTTTGCAGTAGTTCTATTCAGGAACCGGGGTGTAAATAAAGAATTATGTAAATAAAGAATTACCAGAGAGTGCATATGGGAGATTTATAGATTTAGGAACAGAAAGGTTATCAGAATTCATCACCTAGCAACAAATATAATATCATCTCCCCTGTCTAGCAAGAAATATATTATAAACTCCACTGACTCGTGAGTTAACTTGGTAGTTTGAAGTTTAAATGAACTCCACAGCTAATTAAACTTAGTTCAGTGCTTCCGTAGGCTGTATGTTTGCATTTTAGCACATGCTTTATTCTGGAATAAACAGTTGCCATTCACTCATCAACAGATGGGTCATATTCGAAAGCTGACAGATTCTGAGGAAATGAGAGTACAGAAATGCCATACACTTTCTTACGGTTCCCAAGAAAATGAGAATGGTTACATAATGCATGTAAATACAATGCACAGAAGCAATTCTGAGAACACGCTGAGAGCTCTGCAGACTCCGAGAAGATGATCAAAACTGTAGTGTCAACACGGTTTCCACCATGCAACTTTGGTGATGATTCCAGTACAAAAGATTGGTTTTACAACACCCCACTTGTCTTAAACATTTCAAAGTGATGGATGTAATTATTCACTGGAATCATTTAACAATAGACTAGAACTTGCATCAATGAATATTCACTAAAGATAAAATTAGTTTTCAAGTACCAAAGGCTTTGCGTATTCAGCCTGCTAGACAACTTTCATTCCCTCTCTCTCTTTCTCTCTCCCATGGCTGTTTGGCATAAATACTCTATTATTATAAACTCCTGCTGTCTTGAAACTGATGACACATCTTATTGTATAGGCAATGCCTGCTATTGTATTTCAATGTAGAGTGATATAAGTGCAGTGTTATCATCATACTTTAAAGTTGCTCATCTCCTATTGTTTTAGGAAAGCAAATTCTTAATCATTACCTCCGAGACCTTTGTTTTGCAAACATCTGCATTAAAATTTCCTTGCAAAGCTGAAGACTAAACAAAACTAGATTTCATTATAACCCTGATAAGTGTCCATTAATTTTTGATGTTCTGCCGAAGACAAGTCTAGAATGAGTATGTTCTTCACTATGGAAAGTTTCACATAAGACAATTACAGACAGGGCTGGATCCCAGATTTGCGTAACCAACACAGCACTGCTATTTGTTTCCCACACACAGAACAGCTATCTTAGATGATACCCAATCCCAACATTGAGAACATTTCCTTACAGAAGGAATTACAGCCCAGCAGCCCTGCCTTAATGAAATTTGATTACCTGGCCAATTACGACAAGCAATCAAGAAATAATGTGGACTCATCACATTCACCCACATCCTTGCCTGTCTTTGCAGACCAAGCCTTTATACTGTTTGTATACTCAGTCTCTAGGCTGCTCCTCATGGCTCACCTCTTGAGAGCACGTGACTGAACAAGCACCAAGGATGAACGTGCTAAGTTCTTCAAGGAAGCAGTTCTATTACGTTGATTCACAGATTACATGCCTGCCTTCCGTCAGCTCTCCTGCTGACACTGTCTTTCCATAGGAGGCTCCTGTACAGTAACTGACAATAAGTTGTACTGCTCAACTTAGTTACCTGTCCAGAGTTTTTCCAAATTCCACATTCCTCCTCCAGCTTTTGAAAATACCAGAGACATAAACACTATTCTACTATTGCATTCACTTGCTATTCCAGAAGACGACTCTACATTGCATTCATTTTCTTTTAAAGTACTTAGAATACCTTCCTTTATACTTGTGGAAAATAAACCAACTTTTACCTCAACTTAACATATGGCAAGTTCCATATTCTGTAACTGTAAATTGCTCATTTGAGGTCACACAACCAGTCAAGTTCCAGAGCCAGTGCAAGGACTCTGGCTGGCTCTCTCTACTGCAGGGACCTGCCACAGTTGGCCATAGGTCTACAGAGCACTACTCATATGTAACAGTCTCAATCAGCACACTGCGTGAAGTTGTATGCACCCCAGAAGAATAGCAAGTGTTTTGACACAAGCATCAACATTTGCTTGGGAAGAAATCCAGAACTGCAAGGATAGTTGATCGGCACTTGTGAAATAGGCTCAGAAAGTTAACTACCACCTGAAAGCACCAGTTGACAATAGACAGTGTTACAAAGACTGTCACTCTCAGAAACAGCAAAGCTTTTCGTAGGCAGAGGCATGTTAAATTTATTTCATTGTCTCCTTGTACAGAAGCCGTCAGTTTTTTATTTGCACTGAAATGGGTTTTGGCTACTAGTATTGAAAATTCATTTGCTCAGAACGCATACTGTGACCCACTGAAATCAGGCACAGCCACAGAAAGTTAATCTCAAGGGCAAGCACATATATAAAGTGTTGAAAGCGTTAGAGAGGGATGCTCAATGTGGTATTTAGGATTAAAAAGATCTATTTAAAACTTGGTAGTACCAATATGAGCATCCAAATGTTGAATATGAACAATAACTAGACACTAATATTTGGAAACTTGATCTAGTGCATTTAATTATTAGGAAGAGCATAAAATACATCAAAGAAGCTTCAAATATTACAACTCTATTCCCATTCCCAGCTAGGCATCCACAACATGGACCAGTCTTAACAGGCAGACAGCAGTGTCCAGTTAAAAAACCACCACCTTCCAACCAGTAAAACTATTTTGTGTTCTTTATCTTATTTGAAGTACTGTGTGAGGCAAACCAGATAAATAATTATTCTATTACTTTTTTACACAGACCCAATATCCATTCTGTGTGGAAACAAATATCAGTGCTGTGTAAATTAATTTCTTGCTTATTAAAATAATATCACATTCTCAAAGGCACAGAGGGAATTAGGGATTTCTCTTTTCAGATGTTACCTCTTCCATAAACCTTAAAATTTTGTACATAATTAAAAACTGATGCAGTGTATAACTCATCATTATATATATATATCAGCTAACATTTCTCATTAAGGCTACAAATTTTGCAACTGCAGCTGCTGCGTAGCAAATAAGGTCTTTTTATATGCACCCTTCATAAAACAACCTATGTTACAGATTTATATTGTTTTGTTTGTGGTTTGTTGTTGTTGTTTTTTTTTTTCCCCAACAGATATGTCCTTTTCTGATATTCCTTTAAGACAGCATTTACCTGAGAAGAGGAGCTCAAATGCAGCATTTTAAGAAAGCCCCAAAAAGACACTTTTTAGTAAACATCAGAGCAAAGCAAATAATTCAGAATAATCATTTATTTATTGGATTTGCCATTTATTTTTCTATTCTTCAGAGATTGCTAAATTCTTCTATGTAAATTATTCATGAATTTCTGCCAATGCTTCTTCCATTTAAATTACTATGAAAATGTAGTTGCAATTATTCAGATTTCAACATTGGCTCTGTCAGTTTTTTGGAGCACTGGTTCTGTTCCATGATTGGTTGCAACTTGCCAATTTGGAATATGTTTCAAGCATTACACTTGAGCACACAGTTCAAAATTTACTTTGACAGGTCTGTACTTGCAATTTGTGCTCTGAATATAATGTTTTCTGACATTTCCATACTGACAAAAGCTCTAGTGTAGACACAGATATATCTTGCTTCAATGGACATTTCAGTGGCATTATTTCAGTTATTTTCAGCGCCAAAACCATTACCAAAATACATAAGACCGACAGAAGAGTTCTTTGATGTTAACCTTCCTCTGAGTTTTCTACAATTTATAAAGGTTCTCGCTGTGCCTGAGTCACTAGGGCTTTTGCTAACAATCCCAGCTGGTTGCCACTCAAAGTGGCCTTGAACTGCATACCCAGCACTTCCAGGGGTAACACAACAGATCGCATCCCAAGAGACCAAAAGAGAAGGAACAGGGTGGCAAGTAACAGTCCCTCTAAACAGCAGGTTCGGACCTTGGCTCGTCAGTCCGTTCCCTCCACCCAGGAGGTAGCACGCTGCCGTACGGAGCTGTTAATCCCTGTAGATGAAGCATCCTGGCATCCCACCAGGCCAGCCCTGGCCAGGAGCTCCCGTTCTTCTCCAGCACCTGGAGCTCATGCACGTGCACAGAGGGAAGCTCTCACTACTGCCCCTACATATCTTCTCTGCCAAAAATGAGGGGGTGAAACAGAAAGACATGGAGACGGTTCACTACCAAATCAAAACCAGAGTTCCCTTAATGTAAAGTGAGTCTTAGGGGCTCTTGTTCTTCCATTCCCTTACTGCGTTTTGTTTCTGTTTTCTCCGAAGTGTTTCACTGCACCTCAAACTCAACTGGAAGAGTGAACATAAGAAGTTTTTCACCTCAATGTTGGCATTACTGAAGATGATCACATTTTCATCTCAAAATCTATAAAGTCACCTGTGAATCTACATTTGCACCTTTATTTTTGAAACACTGTTTTATACCCATGTGTCTCATGCATGTGTCAACATTCAACTGGACCTGACTACCACAAGGTTAAACACAGAGCAGAAGGATGGACAGGCAGAAAAAAACAGAGCTACAGAAAATGGTGATTCACCTTCAAACTTTCAACAGTTTACTTTTTCCTATCCCTTTTTCAGAAGATCTGTCTTGGAAGAGAAAGATTATAATTGAATCTCGCAGTGTTAGGTGTAATGCATTTTACATTAGAGAGCCTGATCTTGCTTCACAAGGCTGAACAATGTTTGCAAGTCAGTAAAGCCACACCGCTGACTGTAATAGATTCCTCTTTCCTCAAAACAGTAAGCTCCAGTGGTGATGGAGAAGGCACTCAATTGAAAAGATCCAAATAAGAAAGTCTCGTCATGTGAAATAAGGATAGATTATGTGCTATATCCAGACTGCTTATTTCAGGAGTGAAGTTCATAAGAAATGCACCTTTATAATGGTACAGACAAAAACCAGCCAGAGAAATAGTAATATAATCTAAAATTAAATCTAATGTACAGTAAAAAGTCAACCTAAAATTACATTAGTAATTGTAACTAGGATTTATAAACAAAAGTTTTTTTAAGAGGATGCATTTTATCTAAGTTTTTCTTTGAAGTCCCTGGGCAGCACATCAAAGAAGGGAATATAGCATGCTTATTCTCTAGGGAAAATTCTTTTAAAAACCATCCTGCCACAAAACAGAGACACATAAAAACTGTATTGGGGACACATTTTGTCACTCCTCTCAGCAGAACAAATGCGCGTAGGCAGGTTCTGTCTATTGCCTTCAATGAAGGTTTGATCAAACCGCAGCTGCCTGATAATTACCTTTTGGTACAAAGAACAGCACACATGCTACCGAGCTGGGGAATTAGTCATCTCCAACACGGTATGTCACTCAGACAATTACCCAGTGAGCCATCTTACTGGGACCATTTGGAATAGGTGGAGATCTTCAGATCACTGCATCCTGATTTATAGTGGAAAGCAGGCTTGAGCCGTCATGTATGAAGGAAGAAACGTGTTTCACGCAACTTCTTTCAGCAACACCAAGCTTTTATTTTTTATTTTCAAACAAGTACTTCAACAGTACTTGGAGGATCAACCAGAATGCTGTTGCAGCCTGGATACTAGATATAGGAGCAAAAATAAATCAGTTAAATTTAAAAGAAAAAAAAAATCTAGATGGTGCACTGCAAAATTTTGTGCAAGCTACTGATGTCACAGAAAATTGATTTTCCCACAGGTTCTGCAGCTTTGCACTGCCTTTTGAAGTATGGAAGCTAGATGTATTTTGCTATGTATATTTCTCTGAACTAGAGCCCATAACAGTTTTATATTTTGCTGAACATTTTCCAGCTGATTAATATTATGTTTACCAAACTATAAATATAGGATGGTGCTTCCTTGAAGAAGGCACTTTAACGTCTCTCCTTGATTTTTGTAAATTGTTTTTAAATAAATGGTGTAAACAGAAAACTATAAATATATCTCTACATTACATTTTACGTATAAATTTTCTTTTTAAGAATTAGCAGTATCAAAATAGGTGTAACCATCCAATGTACAAAAAAGACTGATATTAAGCATACAACATGTGCTGAAGTTTAATACAACATTAGCTAGTTATTCAATAAAACAAAATCATTGTGTCATTATTCAGATCACATTATAAGAGGTTTTCAAAGTAGAGTCTGAAGTCTAGCAGCTTCACTATGTCCTTTATAGGAAACTACTGCTTTGCTCTCATAAACACAGCCTGGCTTTTTTGTTCACTTGTTTGCTTCGGAAGGAAGGTTTAGGACATATGGTTCTTTGTCTGCCTTTATCTGTTAACCTGAATATTTCTGTGTTTACTTCCTCACATGAAGAGGATCCTAATTCTTGCCTGCTGTAAGTTCTTTTGTAGCCACTGACAAAACTGATTAAGAGGCTTGAGCTCAGATCCCTAATGTCAAAGGGGTTTTGGCATCGGTCTCAGAAGGTTTTGATTCGGTTGTAATTAGAAAATATTGATTAACTGATATGTAACTGTACCAACACAGCAGTCTTCAAAAATATTTTTCCTTCTCACTTTCATAATATTCACAATTATATATTGGTAGTGCCCAGAGGTACTGGAGAAAATGGAGAGCTTTTCAGTGCCAGGCACAAAAGACACAGTCGATGACATTTCCCCCTTGGCCACAATGTCATATAGATTCTTCAGCACTTTGTGAAGTGCTGGAAATGCCATTCTTCAAACTTAGACTACATCATCCGGTGCAAGAAAATGTCTGCTAATGATTTTACTGATTCAAACCAGGGCTTCTTTCCAAAACTCATTACATAACAACTAATTTCTCATATCTCATTTTGACAATTTTACATAGCTCAGTACTTTTCCCCTGTGCTAAGCATTCCGTATTTTGTGTAGTGTACAGATTATAAACAATACTAAAATTAATTTCTATCTCATGCATTCAGCTTCACCCTGACTTAATCATTCTGCTGTGTGTTTACTTAGATAAATGCCTGACAATGTTATTGACACTTCAAAGAAAATAAGCAATTTTCTTTACGCACGTACATCAGCACTGCTCACATTCACTACAAAAAAAAAAAAAAAAAAAAAAAAAAAAGCAGAGAGGGATAAGATCAAAAATAATCCTCGCTTAATCCAAATTCCATTTTCCCAAATTTGCAAGCATTGTAGTGCAAATATTTCACCAAATTGTACTATTCTGTCCTCCAAACAGCAAGGAGCCATGAACAACACGCTGATTAGTCAGGCCCTGTTCTGAATGGCATTAAAATGATTTGTTTTTCCTCGCACCTCTCAACTATCTCTCATTTGAAAGCGCCGTTCATTTTAGTCCTAGAATAAACTCCATTCCAAATACACTGATGACTTTTGACACTTACTGTGGAAAACAAATTATTTGCATCAGAAGTAAAGAATCAAGCAAGGTAATAGAAAATAATACTTTTTTTTTTTTACTAAACAAATTTCTTTTCCTGCATAAACACATTTAGATCTTAGATTTGGACTTAACAGGGTAAAGGGAATATTCACGTTTCTATAAAACTAATAAGGCAATGCTTCCTTACCTGCCCTACCTAAAGCTCCATAACCTAATTGAAAAAAAATGTAAAATAAAACCCAAGAATTTTATTTTCTTTTAATGCTGAAATACAAACATTTCATAGAAGCATGTTATGTTTATTTTGAAAATTCAGAATAAAAGTGTGGTTTGTTTCCCACTTTTTTCGGATTCCACACTCTGCTTCCCTCCAACTCACTTCTTTAAAACAAGCTCCTTGTGGTCCTAGATATAGCTTTCATTAACTTATCCAATGCTGATGTTATTCAGAATCTGGTAAATATGAGCAAAAAAAAAAAAAAAAGAAGTTTTGTCATT
>WHYT01014487.1:0-13479 GCA_009806455.1 Tetrax tetrax | reverse complement strand
AAAAAAAAAAAAAAAAAAAAAAAAAAAAGAAGTTTTGTCATTAGAACTATTTTAGAGTAATGTTTCTACTTTAACATTTTTCCATTATTATTTCACAGCTTTGAATTTTTGTCCAGATCAAAAAGAAATTAATTTGTTGTTGTTTGGGGATTTTTTTGTTATTACAAAATGTGCAAGTTTCTATTTGACATAGATTTTTTCCAAGACTACATTCGGTTTGTATTATGGTTTCTTACAGCACTGCAAAGCTCTAAGTGTGAAATATGAAGAATAAGCATTGAAGTGCGCAGAAAAAAAATGACAAAAATGAACGTTACACAACAAAGCAGTTTCTTAGCCTTTAAATCTGACATCCATAATAGCACCGACCACATTATAAAAGTCAACTTCGTAATACAACTGAGGTTGACATCTTGGATAAAGAAAACAAATGGTTATTTTGCTAATGCTGATGGATAGACATACATTCTTCTGGCCATTAACAAATTTATTCACTAAATAGTACAACTACTAAATAAATTGAGGGGCACTTCAGCTGTGTCCATTTAGGTATTTGATGTAATACTGAAGGCATTAGCAATAAAACTGGGGAACTCAGAATCAGAGTTTATCATATTTGGTGTTGCAGTTTCGCACATTTGGCTTAATAGGACCTAATCTACTGTTAGTAAATTATGCATCACACTTTCAGCAGTGTTACAGGGAGTATTATTTGAATTGGTAAAAGTAAAATCCCAGGAACTGTACACTCAGGTTCACAAGAATATCTGCAAAGGTTTAACATCTAACCTTTAATGCAGAGACTACAGCGAAGCTCTAATTCCAGATATTCAACACCACTCGCTAGTTCTGGGAACTCAGATTATGGCACCAGATTCTCTCAGATTAACCTAGTGAATTAGTGAAACTGGGATTTCTCCCTTGTTACCGCAGCTCACTCATTCAAAACCAGTGGCTGCTATGGAAGAAGTTCCCGTCCTAGCTCCAGTAGGCACATTTTTCCCTTTGAAAGGTGCTTACAATTACACATAAATGCTTCCTTCACATGAAGGAACTCCATTTCATTTGGTGCTTGCTTAAAAATGATATGTGATTTAACGATGAAAAATTGGTAAAATACAGAGTTGTCAGCAGCCATCCCAACCTGACAATACATCCACCTACATTGCACATTTGATTGCAGCAAGGCTTTGCATAACATCAGGATCTGCATCTATGGAGAACACTTACAGAATATGTTATTATTATGTACTTTTCAGGTCAGATTCTGCTCTTTTTATTTAGCTGAGCAGTCTTTTTGAGAAGACCTTGTCAATATTAAAAGAGTACGATTTTGAACTACGCTTCTATAAAAGTTTCTTGGAAATTGTAGGTGGAACTCCCATTGGTGGAGCATTAAGTTAACTTCTGAAATCATACATAAACCACATAACCAATTATTAATATCAATAATCACAAGAAGTTTCCAAATAATTTTTTTCCATCTTCCTCTGCTTGGATCACTTTGAAACCTCTTCGGCATAAATACTCAGATGTATAATTTTTTAAGCTAGCTTACACTAGTTATTCTGTTCTACCATTAATTTTTTCAGAAAAAATTATTAAACAGAGACAATACCAAATGTGAAGCATCTATGCAAATACCTCCTTTATAGAAAATATTAGCATTGTAGACTCCACTTGAAACTTTTCCCCATGCTTATTAAATATTTAATGAATTTTGAGAGAAGAGTTTGTGATGTTCCCATGAATCTATGATCAGAAAGACTGACAGTTACATCTTGCTTGTCTAGTTTCTCCATGACTCTAACCCAGTGACCACTGTCTGAATGCATAAATACACGTCACGTTATGTGCTCTGATTACCAAATGCAAAAAGTGATAGCCATCTTTCCCCAGTCTGAACAGTCGGACAAAATACATATGCCGTCCATGGTTCCTCTGGCACTCACTGGAAAAACCTGAGCTAACTGATAAGATTTTGTGTAAAGTCCTAACATATTTAAGAAATACTGAAGCAGTTACGCACATACTTCCCTCAGTTACACGTACAGATGTATACTTGTGCACCTAATAGATCATCTGTGTATTTACTTACCGTAATTACTTGTGTGCTGTTGCAAATTGCATGCACTTAGGAATGTGTGAAGTTCTGAAAACCCAGGCCACTTTGTTTTTAATAAACAGAAATCTTTTCTCCTCCCTGGTTTAATAAGAGCATTGCATGCAAGCAACTAGGATTTCAGATAAGGCTGAAAGATATTTATCTTCCAACAATGCTGCTATAAGTGTTAATTTGGGGATTAAAACCCCACCAGCTCACTACATTTATGTAACACTTCCAACAACTGATCAGGTGCCATTAAAAGCTACGAAACAGACCCAATTCAGATGTTAAGGAGCAGGTAAAAAGATTCATACAAATCCACCTTATTAATGAGAACTAAACAAACAAATATTTTGTATTCATTTCTATCTCAGATCACAAAAAAAAAAAAAGCAAAACCTTATGGACTTATCACAGATTCCGCAAAACTAAAGCAAAACAAAAAATTCCAGCCTCTGAGCTGTACATTAGTTATTAGTTATTGTGCTCTTCCACTGTGACCTTTTCTGTAAGTTATCCATGAAGAATGTGTCAATGATAGCTTCATGGCTATATTTTCTATAAACTCAATAGCTGCTTTTAACAGTGTTGTTCACTTGAACTTGCCTTTAAGAAAGTCTCCTTTCTATATTATTGCGAGCAGCACATTTTAGTCCATCTTTGTTTAACACCTTTATTTTCTTGCTGACTGTTCTCTGATAGTCTAGACTTTATGAACTAACAGTTGCTTTGTTAAGTGTTCCTGATACCCAGCAAGCTGGCTGAAGAATCGTGGTTGGTGGCTGTAGAAAATACTCCCCCAAAGCAACATGATTTTAGTCTCAGCAGCAGCAGTATGCATGATTACAGCAGAATTCAAAACCAGCTTGCCACTTATGGAATAGAGCTAAGTATCTCAAGAGCTGTGCTGAAAAGTCTAAGATTTATTTGTCATGGAGCATTCAACAGAACACTCCTAATGCTCAGCAAGTCACCCATCCACAGCATCATTCTTCCAGGAGGAGGCAATCCTTGCAAAGAAAGAGAGAAAAGGAAAGCTCTCATCAAATACCTCCAATGGGACAGAGACAGCAGCACTTCAATACATACAAAAATGGATGAGCCTGCTCCACAAGCTTTGCCATTGACCATCCTTGAATGGTAGAAAGTGAATCCACAGGCTCTTCCACTCCTCCAGCACTCTGAGACATGAGAAGAGGGCTACTGAAGGCTGCCTCGGTAACTGCTATCTGCCATGTTAAGTTTTATTCCGATGGAAATAAAGGCAGGAAAGAGCAGGGCATCTTGGCAAATACCAATGAATGGAAAACAAAGGAGCCTTTTGAGGTATAAGTCTTTTCCACTCAGGCACAGGGCACACAGGCATACAACACTGTATGCACACAACATTGTATGCTATATCCCGAACTCATCACAAACTGAGAAAAAAGTACAAGTTCAGGAACAAGATATTTTGTGTGTTAACAACACATTATATATGTTACAGCAACATTTCGCTGATTCTGATACTATCAAGGTCACATGTATGTGAAATTCCTGAGTAACACCAAGGCCACTTTTCCCCTGAAGTATTATCACAAGCAAACAATAAATTATTCAATGTAGTTTTCAAAAATGTCTAAAAAGGCATTATAACTTTCCTTCTGTTCCTTACACACTGTGAACAATGGTTTAAAGACACAGGAGAACAGAATTTTGCAAGTCACTTTTGCCAAAACAGAGGGAGAAGAGAGAAACTTAAGGATTATGATAACAGAAACTAAGTCAAAGGAATAAGAACAGAAGCTCATCACGAATGGTAATATCAGACTTGAGCACTCACAAACTCTCCTCAGTCTCAAGAGCCAGCTACAGGCCCTAAACAGTTTTTGGCATGGAGTCCTTAATGCCCTTAAGTCTCAACACGTATTCAGACTTCACACTCCTGTTTCTCCACTTCCAACTTCAACTGCAAACACTTCACCTAGTGGGCCTGTTGGCTACTCCCTGGGGCTTGGGCAGCTCCAGGAGGGGACAGAAATCTCTGAAAACACGTGCATAGCACTGCATCACATCCACAAAGAGGGGTGTTAGCCAGAGATGAAAACAGGATGGAACCTCTAGATGTCACAGCATCCTAGATCATCCCAGATCATCCCATTGTTTTATTAACATGGCCACTTTGCAAACTTATTGAAAAAAAAAATTAAAAACCTTGCTTTACCAAGTGTGGCAAGGGTTTCAATGCTCTCCCCACATAACAAGGGGTTGACTCTAGCTCTTACTTGCATGTATTTGGGTGCATCACTACCACATCATGAGAAGAGAGGGTTTTGAGAAATTCAATTTCCCTGCTAGTTTCAATTTACAGTTTTCAGAAAAGGGGCTTTTTTTTGGCCTGTTTTTATAGACCACAAAATAGCAGAATAGTTTTGAAGTAATAACAGCTATTAGAAGAAAGAATAGGAAATAAATTTAAGTTTTATCCCTTGAGAAATAACCTTAAGGTCAAATCCTCCTGTCCTTTCTAAAGCAAATCCTTCTCCTAACATTAAGGACATGAAGGTTAGGATTCTCAGCTCCTCTTTTCCTCTAGCCTACAAAATTATGCATCTAGGAAAATAAATCCCTCCATCCAACCTTTGTAATCTTGGAGGAAGAACAATTCTGCCTTTAAGGAATTCATGATGGGAAAGAATGCAAGGCCATGAGTTATAAAGTAGAGCAAGAAAACAAAGTCAAATATTTGAACGGTTAATTTCATTCTGCCCCAAGCAATTATTCCATAAACTATATTGCTACAGAACAGCATCAAATGTCGATGTTCTTCTGCAAAAAGTCGCACAAAATGTCTATAAATAAGCACGTAACTACTAATGGGTCCCTTTACTAGCATTATTAGTTTTGCTGTAGATATTTAATTTTAAAGTGTCCTGACCAGATGATGCTGCCAAGTGAAGGGAGGAGGTAGCGAAGAAGATCATAAATGTACTGCTTTGTGCAATTTTATTTTTTTTTTCAGGGAAAAGCTGCTTATTAGTTTTAGAAAACAGTCGTGTTGGTGACTAACTCACCTTTGAAAGAGAACCATAAACACATAATGGCCTGTTTCTGTGCCATTTCCTCAATTGGACTCTTCCCTTTGGCCTTGTTATCAGGCTCCACTTTGGATTCATTAACAACAACATGTCCCTTCAGTGCAGCAATCAGCACATGCATGCAGGAAGAAATTCAAGTTTTGGTTAACTGCAGCATTACACAATTTAACTGATTTCATTTACCGGTTCCTTGTATATTCGCTTCTGCACAAAACCATCTAGGTGCACTTGCACGTGCTGATCAAAGACTTCTCACCTTACAATTTCCATCACTGTTTCTCTCCATTAAGGCTTAATTTTATCAAGCAAAATTGAGTCTATCTGCCCAGATTTTTCCTTTTTTTTCAAGCCCTGGAATTATTTTACATATCAATATAAACAATAGGTCATTTTCTCAAGAAATGCAAGAAACTGTAACAATGAAAAGGCTGGTCTGCTCGTATGATCAACCACAAGACTTACTGTAAGTCTTGTAACATAAAATCTTCTCTTATTTCTCTATCACAGTCTAAAGAACTCATACAAGGGTATATCTATTCACGAAGCCATATCTTCTCAACTTTTACTTCTTAAGAAACCTTTAAGTTAATGCAAACAATTCAATTTAATTCCAAGGTAGAATTACTTTCAAAATACTTTGGGGTGGGGTTTTTTGTTTGGTTGGGGTTTTTTTTGTTTTGTTTTGTTTTGTTTTTTTTCCATTTCAAGAACAAATTTAATACCAATAAGTTAGAAAGCAGATTTATAAACATACGAGCATCCAGAAGGGAAAAAAAGCACAGTTTACAATAAATCTTGGTGTTAGGGAGCAGAACAATTAACGTCTTAGGAAGCTGCATGTAGTATTGTGATGGTTTTCTACTCTTAGCTACTAGATCATGCCAAGGACAAAGTTTTGAGGTACCTCTCAGACTTGAACCTTCTTTAATTTTGGACTGCAGAACAACTATTCCAAACAAACTCATTAAAACCCCTTAGATTCTGGCACAGAAAGTGTAAGCACATGCCACCGAGGTCTATAAAATCAATAAAGTAGAACCAAATTAAAAGGAAACAATGCAAGTAAATTAAAAGAAAAAGACTGATTTAACTCTCCCTTTTTGATAAAGAAGTCAAATAGTTTCAGTTGAAGTTGTGTATAAGTGTAGTATCTGTAGTCTCCTGGAGAAAGATCTCTAATAACCAGGATTTAGACATGCAGGATGAGATTCCGTAAAAAGTTACACACACAGCACAGCTGCACTGAGGTACTGCACCAGCTCTGCAACCTAGTCCACAAATCAGGAGGAAATCTGCAAAAGTTAACATGTAAATGACTTTAAATGCCTGAGGGGAAAACAAAACAAAACAAAAAAAAGCTGGAATTGATATGGTAGTACTTGAATGCAGCCATTATCCCATTTGGTATTTTGCTAAGTACACTTCCCAGGACCACAATCCTAAACCAGACAGTGCTAAGCAGAGAAAAGAATGGAAGGTATTCTACTAAAATGAGACTGCTCCGGTGGCCAGAGACCGTATCGAGGCAGTTAACCTTTGAAATCCTGGTAATTGCTTCTACATTTGCCAGATACTTGAGGACTTTTTAAAATGGAAGGCAAAATATGGGTACAAGAAATTCTGTACAGACTCATCCTCCAAAATGATGACAAAATGATTCACAAAAGTCCATTAAGCATGTTCTCTGCCCTGCTCACCCCATAAGGTCCCGAATAACGGACCTAGTACAAAACAGCTTAGATTAATAGCTTTTCAGTGAAGAAGTGATTTTACATCCACAGTTAGGTTAGGAATCAAACGACATGTTGCACTTCAGGAAGCATTCCTACCTTCTGCTTCAAGCCTAAGACCTGATCTACACAGTGATGCAAGTGTTGCAGCTGATCAGTGATGCCCGATGTTATATTTTTCCCATAAACTTTACACTGCAGCCATACCATTCAACTATACATGTTTGAAACAAAGAAAGCAAAAACAATACAAAAGCTTCAAAGGCTTTGCAAGTATGATCAGAAAAACCAGCAAAACCCTTTGATGTTACCATGTTCTTTATCAGTACCTTCCCACAAAAACAACTATACATCAGGTACAGCTTCCAAGGTAACTGTGGAATATCCTTGCTAACCTTTCACTGAGGAGCATTCACCAAGGAGCAGCTCTTACTTTGCTCTCACTGACATTCTTTGAGGACTTCCGTTATTCAGTGTCAGAAAGTTCTTTGGCAAAAGAAGCAGGGTACAGGACCATCCCACAAGCTGGAAGTGGCCGTGCTCTTTGGGGCTCCACAGGGGTAATGGGAGCTGAGGCAAGAGGACAAGACTCATGGGACAAGTGGAATGACTACTGCTTGTACCAGACAATCCCCTTCTGACAGCCAACATGAAACAGTGTTAGATTTCACCTAACGATTCTATGATTCTATGATTCACCACTACTAGCCAGTCCCTTGAGTTACAGATTTCATCAAGAACTTCAATTTCCTTAATGCTTCGTGCAACCAAACAGGACTTCCCCCAACATGCACAAATGCAGATGAAAACAAATACTTGGGTTTACAAATTACACACGGTTACAACATCAAAAGATACACAAGAGGAACCCATTCCTGCAATCCAATCAGTAATATAGTAGGGGAATTGTTGTCTATAGTAGTGTTGCATCTTCAGCATCCTTTACCTGCGTCTAACATAGCCTCTCCATAGCCAAGAACCCGTCACAACTTCCAGACCTTCCCGCCACCGTGAAGGAAGCCCCAGACGCAGCAGCATCCTGCTGCAACTCCATCACAGCAAGCTGCAGCAGCATGAATGAGGAACAATGGCTGATGCAGCTGTTCAGCAGCTGGCCCTTTTATCACTAGTCAGGGAGCACTAAAACCAACACAACTGAGACCAGAGCATGGAGATCTTTACAATAACACAAACAATCTCCCTGTTAGGCATCAATCAGACAATACAAGTATAGAGAGCTGATTAGAAAAACAATTTCCCTCTAAGGCTCCATGATTAAAGCAGAATGAAAATACATATACAGTCAAAGACACACAAGAGAATACCGAGTACAGTGTAGGTGTCAGCACTTTTAGGACTCTATTTTATAGCAGCCACAACAGCCAGATATTGAGCTGCTTTTTAACATTGGGCAGCTGTGTGATACAAACATACAAAAAGTACATGAACATTTTTTTTTTTTTTTACATACATAAGCCAATTTAATATTATCCCTGTATTAAAGTAATTTTAGGTATTTCGGAAACTAAAATAAGTTTGCAAAACAGGACATTTTCCTGATTTTGTTATGACACTGGAAATATACCTTTTCAGAGGGAGCAGAAATTAAATCAGCCTTAATGTCATGTACAAGTTGTACCTCTTTTAAGTGTTTTTTTCTCTCACTGCCTTTATTGTATAATCCTAGCAAAATAAATGTTTGGGGTTTTTTTAAATGCCTGGTTTGTGCTGTAAACTATTGTACGATTCATTGTTAAATGGGGAAAAGACAGGTTCATAGACCAAATTATCTGTTTAAAAGTTTCCTAGTTGACCTAAAATTTACAAAAAGCCCTGGCTATTTTTATGCTCTTAAATATAATTTCTTCTCAATTAAAAATAAATTATCAGAATGCAAGAGAATTGATGATATCAACTTGTAGCATATTAACTTTCATGTAAGCGTAACCTGACAGAAAATGAAAAACTTGGCAGGTTTTGTGTGCAGCTCTGCTCTGCAGTCTTTATTTGCAGTTCTTATTTGTCAAAATGTACAAGACAGGAGAAGCTCAAAGAATCAAAGTCTAAATCACATAAGATTTGCAGTAGATGAAACAAACAGATGATCTATCTTTCTAGGGAAATACACGTTTTCAAGAATAAATTAAATTGTTTGTGTTTATGTTGTTCCTGCATACCTGAGTATTTCTTCAGAAGTCCTCAGAAGTTTGACGCAAGCCTCAAGTACACTCAAGTGGAAACTATATTTGACCAGGGCAAAACTCAGTCTTACTGGACCTCAGCTAACATCCAACCCTGAGGATCAAGGTGGTCTTTCTATTAAATTCTGCACAGTATTAAGTACAAGAAACTCTCAATGAGAAGTCTGGAAGATCCTTTAGAATATATGGCTTGGATAAATCCGCGTGAATTAACTTAATTCACCTCACTGATGTATCAGGAAGTGCACCCAGGATTTCAAACTGCCCTCAAAAAATTAAATGTTACCTGTTTTTTCCTAATAAATGGCATATTATATTAGTTGACCATGTTTATTTTAGATTAACCTAACCAAAGCAATACCTGTGAAAGAACCATCACTATCTGTCTTATTTCATCTTGGTCATAAATTCAATACACGGAGCAAGTTCTCAGCTCTAAATTCAATGAACTCAAAGCAGTTCCACATGCAAAGAACTGTAGGAATGAACATTTTCTAAAATGTTTTTCCTAAGAGGAACACAGTGATCACCTCTAGAAGGCTAGGATTTTACCAGAAGTCCATTGAATGCCATATTTAAGGCTAATTAACATAAACCAATTTATTTCTTTAAAACAAAATTGTGTAATAATAAAATGTTTTCAGATGCTTTGGTGTGTCCAAAAAACAAAACAATTTTGCAAAGGATAAAACATCTTCCGTCCCACACAGACTACATCACACCTACATGAATTTTGAGTTTTCAAAAACAATGTAGTGTACATAGATACATAACTATGCTAGTTTGATAAATATTACTGAAAAGAACCTAGCCTAAACTTGTATTTGAACATGTGATATATTGCAGTAGACCTGAAAAACCTTTAATGATTATATCATAACTGTGCTTTTTTTTTATTAAACGACCCAGAAGCAACAAAAACATGCTACAAAACTTCAAGTTTAGCTCTTGCAAACGGAACTGGAGGTGCACTCCAATACACTTATGTAAATACAGCATCACTAGTGTTATGAGTAAGTGGGGAAAAAAATGCAAAGGAAATCTATTTTGGCATATAGATTTAGAACTAAAAATCATTTGTGTTTTAAAATAATGCCAGTGAGGTCTGCTGTGCCATTGATTTTTTTTAGCAGAAGTCTCCATATAATTCTACAGAGGAGTTCTGTCTGAAAATAAAAGGCTACAGCATCCCTGCTATGTTTAGGCCCAGCTGATGTAAATCAGAACAACACCGATTATAGTAGACATATCCCGATTTACTTCAGCTGAAAATTTGGCTTTTAAAAGCTGATGGAAATCATTTGTATGTGCTGCAGAAGTATGATGTAAAACAGAAACCAATTCTGAGACTGCATTATTCAAATGTCAGCAGGTAAGCCATCACTGGAGAAGATAATTTGCTTCTACGCTAAATTAACAACAAATGAGAGTTGCCTTTTCAAAAAAACTTTACATAAAGCTGTCACTGTGCTTGCTTGCTTACATTTTATCTGATGTGATTTCACAAGTCTGTTTTGTGATCAGAACAGCAGAGGAACATATGTTCATTTTGCTATCTTTCAACTTTATCTGCTGCTAATACAGTGATGAAAAAATTATGACTCGAGTACCTTGAACAGAATTGAAATGAAGCAGAATAAACTAGGCTTAATTTATATTTCCTTTAGCAAGAAAAATATTTGTTATCAGAATATATGCATGTTACTTAAGTGCTTTGTTTGGTTTCAATGTAAAAGAATAGCTGCGCTGAAGGAAAATAATGGAAATGACAAAGAATCAAGGAAGTGACTGCATGGTATGTGTCACACATGGTCTTTAAATCCTGCAATGGGTATTTTCCCTTTACCTTCAGCTCATGCTGAACAGGTTCTGTCCCACACAGACTACACTTCACCTTTCTGCTTGTAAGAGCGTTTTAACTTCCAGGAAGATACTGATAAAATGAGGTAGGCAATGAGGGGCTAAAAAATGACTAAAGCATTGCAAGGCATACCTTATCGTGACAGACTCAAGGAGAGCCATCAGTTTACCTTACAGAAATTGCCAAAGAAACGTTTACAGGTTAACTTGATCGCAAGCTGTAAGCAAGCAATAGAGAGCGTATGATGGACGCTCCACTTTGCTTCAGAAGACAAAATAAAGTAAGATACTATGTGCAGAGGTTGAAATTCAATTGCTTCTCACTTCTCCAATACTGTTTTGTTTTTTTTTTTCTTAACAGGATAAAATGCTCAGCATCAAATAAGCAGCAACTGAGGGAAATCACCTGGATCCATGAATACTGAGGGTAAAATTAAGTGATCATATGGGTTCTCTATGGATATATGACTTTTGAGTTTCCTCCAGAGTAAGATGTTAATTAGTAAAACCAGAAATATTTGTTGATCCCACAATGTAATGAAAGATATTAATTTCTAATTATAAATTAGAAATGCAAATCTCATGATAACATGAGAGAGAAGAATTCAATAAACAAATATCTTTCCTCCAGTTTAACACTTATTTAAAACACAGACAAAAGTGATATTATCAAAGTATATCTTTTTAAAAACATAATTGAGAAGAAAACAAAGTTTAAGATTAACCCAAACGTGACATTTCCACTTTAACATAATTTTATCCTATTTTCCAAAGAGTATGTCGATGTAAAAAGAGAATGTGCCATCCCCAACCAAATGTAAAAAAAAAAAAAAAAAAAAAAAAAAAAAAAAAAAAAAAAAAAACCAAACACTGGCCCTGATGTAAATCTCTGGAGTCAGCAAGAGACTGATTCTCTGAACATTGTTTCACGCTTACAGGGAAGTAATATTTTAAAGGTGTTTAAGTTTCTAAAGATGCAAAATTTAGCCAAAAAAAAACCACTGACATGGGCAGATTCCCATAACAAATAATCTATGGGGAACCAGGGCAACAAAGAGTGCGGTGCTATTCCAGGAAACCTGGGGAATGCAGTGAAACTCGTATACTGATCAAGGATGTTTTTCCATTGACCACCTCTAGAAAGAGCTGAGAGGATTCACAGAGGAAGAAAGCTAAACCAATACATCGCTGCCCTGAGGAGTCTAACTGCTCCACAGTCAGTGTCAAGCCACGTCTCCAGCTCCTGTGAATTGGTGGTGTTCCACAGAATTGGGCTGCAGCTTTTCACACCAGTGGAGTAACCGGCACAGTAATTGCTGGTACACATTGAGTGCACTTTTGATAATGGATTACAGATTGAGCTGAAAATTCTTTCTCAGCATTAACAACTTCCTTAATTACAAGCTGATAATCCAGAAACAAATCTCACCACTAACATGAAGTGTTGTACTGAACAAGCTGTCCTTTTGTGCCTTCTAGGGAGAGCTATGTTCTCACACATTTCTCTTTATGACTGTAAGCAGACACGTAAAGTCAGTTTTGATAAAGAGCTTTACCGTACACCCCAAAGCAGTTCATCTTAGCAACTGTAAATGCCAGGACATGGTATAAATCATTTCATGGTACCAGTTGCTTTATGCTTAAAAGAGTGTTCATGTCAGATATTGTCTTTGTTTTGGGTGTAGCAGTGCAGAAAACACTTCTCCTCAGATGATATGTGAGCAGATCAGGTCAATGGCAATGCCCACACACAGAGTGAAGTGATGTTAATTCATTATAACACACTCAGGACACAAGTCAGTGCAATGAAAGGTGCTGCCTCAGGGAAAGCTGTCGTATGAACAGAAGCCTGCCAAAGCAGGACAGTTCGGGCAGATGGCAAGTGGAAGGTATTTCTCCATATCCTCCTCTCTTGCATCTGATCTGCTGTGGACACCGTGAGGGAGTCGCCACCCTGCAGCCCCATCACAGGGGTTGTGCCCAGCCCGCAAGACTTCTCTGGGAGGTCAACTCTTCATATGGCAAACTAGAAACAGCCTGCTACAACTTTGTTCTATTGGTAATAATGATCACTACCAGTTACAGTAAGATTAAGGCAATATTGCATTAATGATAAGGTAATAAAATAGGGAACACATTCTGGAAAAGTCATTCCTCTGCATTTGTTCTCAGTTGCAGATGTGCTAAAACAAAAAAAAAACAAACAAACAAACAAACAAAAAAAAATATCTTCTGTGAAACTTATTCTCTGAATTTTCGTAAGTTAGGTAGATATTGTCTTTTCTAAAGTGTCCGCTTGTTAGTGAGCTTCCAAAACAAAAAAAAAAAATTAAATTCTGAGTAAGAAATTAAATCAGAGAAAAATATTTTTCTTATTTGTTACACATGATCGTCACATTCACCATCTTCGTATTATTGTCACACAGAAAGTCATCATGTCTCATCTGTCTGTATTTACTCATTTATCACTAAGATCCTAAGTATGACTTTTTTTTTTTTTTTTT
>WHYT01014486.1:89723-109277 GCA_009806455.1 Tetrax tetrax | reverse complement strand
GCCTTGAATTAGTAGGAAAGCCCTCCATCTTTTGTGCTCTGGCTACAGCAGACTCATTTTTTTTTTTTTTTTTTTTTTTTTTTAAATGTCAGTTATATCTTAGGTGATACAGCCCAGAGAGGAAGCGTCCGCGTTACCAGGACCCCTTCTTTTCTCAAATCCAGCTTGACTTTTCTCGTCTTGGGGCTAAATTCAGTCCTGATGCAACTGCTGTTAATTTGGGTGTAGTTACACCAATTGTGCCTGGGCTAGGTTTGGACCTGAATGTCAAACTCACTGTTAGCATCTTGGGATTACCTCATGATCTCTTTTGTAATCCTTTTACAAACATATTTTCTTTTCAGCTCACGACAAACCTAATTAGTGGTGTTTTCGGTAAATATGAATACCTATATTGAAAGTCCTTTTTCAAATACAGATTTGCTGCAACCTAACATTAGTTTGACCTTCTCTTAAGAAAGTATTTTGCTCGCATTGATTAATCAAACTTCACAGCATTTACTATGTAAGTAAAAATTTGTTATCCCCAGGTTAGAAAGAAAAAGGCTGAGGGTCAGAAATTTTTTTCAATATCACTGGAAGATTGAAAAATACAGCTCAACTGTCCTAGCTTTTAGGCCTCTGCCATTTTTCCATGACCTCTGCCTTGGCCCAGGTATTATCCAGATGCTTTCCTTACTGACATTTCTGTCCTCCACTAGCACATCCCCATTGTCTTTCCTTTATCTTCCCTTAATCTTCATCCCTAAATATTCCAAAGCATTTGCTTGTACTGTCCTGCTGAAGCCTGAGAAAGGGAGAAACTTGTAGACCTGGCTCCAGCTGGCTCCTCAGCAGCTGGGAAAGTGTGAGCCCTCTGGAATCTGAGGAAACACCTCATGATGTCTAAAATGGCCAAACCAGATATTTGTTGAAAGGACTCCTCTCCAGCAGAGGAAGTGCCTACCTCCCCCTGATTCTGCTCAAGCAAAAATCGACATGCTTTTTCTTTGGAAAAGCCTTTAGAAATACAAGGATAGACATGAGAAGGAACCAGCTGTGGTGGCATTTTCAGTGCTTTACACTGATCTAGATTTTTTTACCTCAGTTGAGATGAGATGGGAGCTGTAAAAGGAGGAATGCAATGCTAGCAGATCCTCCACTGCATTTGTGGGCACACAGGGTACAGAAACCTGTAAAATGCCTACTGTCTCTCAGCTGGCCATGGCACACTGCGAGGCACGAGCCCTGCCCCTTCTTGCCCCTGTGATGCCAGGTTCATGCAATGCTGAGATTCCCAACACCAATACCAAAACAGGCACACCAAAATCCGTGGCGATAGCCACCAAAAGCAGCGAACCTCTCTTTTTGCTTTTTCAGATGTTGCTTGCTGTTCTTCGGTGGTAAGTTCTTATTTAGAAGAGAGATCTGATTTCAATTATTTAGATAAAAGATGCTGGGTAGAATTACAGACCAGGCAAGCTAGGCTGACTTGTCACAATCTTTTAGGATTGCTTCTTTTTTTTGGAGGAATCTTAATTTTTTTTTTTTCCCCTTGGAGAAAATGATTCATAAATGAACGCTTGGAAAATGTCACCTCAAGGTACTACAGATGAGGCCTTCCAGGCTGATGAAGCTATAGAGGAGTTAGCTAATGTGACATTTTTTTCTTTGCTTATTTGTTTGCTCTTTGTGGAAGGAGAGCGCCTGCCTCACTCAAAATGAGAGAAAAGTATTTTAACCAGCTGTGTGGAGAAAGTGTAAATGCTCAGTTTTGCTCAGATTTTCCGTCTCTGGGTTTTGTACCTATTCCGTGATAATCTACAATCAAAACAAAATGATACTTTTCCTCTTTTGTGTATTTGAGAGGCTTTTTTCCACACCTACTCTCTTTTTTAAACTAAATCCCGTTCAGCTCACATGACTGGATTGTGAAAGATGCTTCTTCATGGATTATGAACTTGCTTTAAATTTCTTCCTTTTTTGTAACCTAATTCTAAGGAGTTAGCTCGCTCTCATTGCCTCCAGAAACTCTTATTTTGTATCGTCAGTGAAATATACTGAATTAAGAACAGGTTTTTCTTCTCATTTGTTTTTAATTGTATAGGCTGACAATAATTGTTTGCTAAGGGTTTGATTCAAAGGTTATATAAATCAGGGGAATTTGGATTACAAATCGTAGAAAACAGGACTGGAAGGGATGTCAAGAGATCAAGAAGACCTACTTGTACCTATTTAGTTTTTGACAGATGCTTCCCAAATCTGCTCTTAAAAATCTCCAGTCACTGTTTATAATTCTTAAAGGAATTTCCTAAATACCCAACTGATTTTCCCTTTCTGTCCATTATTTCTTGTCCTGTCTACAGTGAACAGAAAGAACAAGGCATTTCCCTTCCTCTTGGAAACAGTCTTCAGTACTCTTGAAGACTTTTCCTACCTCCCTCAGTTTCTCTCCCTGAGGATGAACATCCCCATTTGTTTGGTTGTCCCACATGGTTTATGTTTCTCTTATGTGAGTTCTAGCCCTTGGATGTTCGTCTTGACTCCTGGCACCCAAAACTGGACGCAGAAGTCCACCAGATGCCTACCAGTGCTGCCTACAGAGAGAGGTCTTGGTGTTGGAGAGAAGCCACACAAAGGACCAGAAGTCTTGGACATGACAGCAGCCAGCCAGCACAGCACAGGTGGCTTGGGGCTTTTTTTCTTGATCTACTGTTTCAGATTAAGGTTTATCTAAGTTATGCCAGAAGCAATCAGTCATCTTAAAATATTCCAGAAGCTAAAGACTGCCCGTGTGTGGGAAACTTAGCCGTGTGCTTTATAGCATTGGCCAAGGGAGCTGGTAAAGGGCCTTCTGACACCCGGGAATTAGTCTGCTGATTAGATCTTTCACTGGTGGAGCATAACACACTCCCTTCCCAGCATATTTTCTGTAACTTAGTTGTTGATGGCTTGCAAATATCTTAGTGCTATCCCTTAAGCACTTCTGAGGGAATGTTCATCACCTGTTTTTCTTCAAATGACTTCAGAAAGACCAAGGGGGAGCTTAGATGACAAATCATAGGGTAAAACAGACTGTTAGAAGCAAGAAGGCATCCTTCAAGATGCTGAAGTTGTGTGTTCAAGAAAGAAACGGGAGGACAAGGCTCACAAATCTTTAGGAGTCCTTTGAAGGAGTCCCCAGGCAAATGAACAAAGAGATCTGGGCGATACGGTCCTTGGGGAATTCACAAAGGCATTTGAAAAAATGCTTCACCCAAGGGTCTTACAGGAAATAACCTCCATAAGTTTCTCCCATGGGTAAATAATTGTTTAAAAGATGGGAAGCAATGGAGAGGAATAGAGAGGTAATTTCCACAGCAGAGGTCTGTGCTATAGCCCATATTGCTTAGAATTTTCATAAATGTTCTAAAAAACTCAGGGTGAACAATAAGATGACAAGTTTGGAGGTGGTGCTAACTTATTCAAGATAATAAAGGCGAGGGCTGACTGCAAAGAACGGAGGAAGTGCCTTTTCATACTGTGTCCCTGAGCAGCAAAGTGGGAGATGAAATTCAGCGTGGATGTAAGAGACGAAGAGTTGTGGGGTGAAAGTCCCAGCATTGCGTCGATGATGGTGAGCGTGGAATTGAATGCTGTCACTTGGGAAAAAAGATGCGGTTATAACATTGTGCTTTGAAAGCATCACCTTGGTGCTTTAGTATTTGTTAAAAAAAAAAAAAAAGGCAGACTTACTGTTAGGAGCTATTAGTAAAGTAATACAAAACAAAAGAGGACACACAAAAGAGGAGAGACACTTCAGCACTTTAGACATCCATGCTTTGCACTCATCTTGAATGCTTGGTTCAGTTCCAACTCTTCAGACACAGCGGGAGTGGAAAAGGCATGGAAAATGAGTGATTAGAGTCCGAGAACGGCTTTCTATAAAGGATCATAAAATAGTCTAGAATTCTTCAGCCTGGGAAAGAGTTGAGGGGGCTGTAAAATGATAACTCCTAGCACTGAGACGAAGAACAGGGAACGATGGTTCGTTGTTTCTTCTAACTCAAAGTAAAGGAACATCAGATAAAGCTATCGAGTAAGGCTTCAGAGCAAACAAAAAGGGTTGCTGTTCCATGGCACGTGTAGCAAACACAAGGAGCTCCTTTCTGCGGGATGTTGTGGATGCTGAAAATGTTCAGAGGTTTAAAAAGTGACTACTCAGATCTATGGGAGAAAAAAAAGTTACCGAGGGCTGTTATATGCAAATACACTATCTCTGGCTCAGAAAAGCCATGAAAAAAAAATTATTAGAGGCTGGGAGGTTGTTCAAGGAAGTCTTATTGTAGGAGCTGGTTCTATTCTCCTCTTCCTCCCTGGGTATCTGACCGTCAGAGACAGGTCACTGGATTTGTCTCTGGTCTGATACGATGCTGCTGCTGTTGTGTTCACTTTGTCTTTCTCACAGATGTTCAGCCGTTGAGGCTTTTAGACTGGTTTGAATGGATTTTTTTTCAGTGGTCAAAACAAATTGTCCAGTTACTGTCAAAGAAATCCAGCCAGGATAATGGGATCTGGCAATTTCAGACTGTGGTGATATAACCTAGAAGTAAAAGAATAAAATAATACTGGAAAAGACTTAGTCCCCTTTAAAGGAGTAGTAAGGGGGCGGGGAGGGGGGAACACCTAAACAGTCATATATCAGAGTGGCATGTAAAATGTCCAGCTGAGGAGTGTTATTAATGAAGTGGTGAACTTTAAGTCCATGCATAACATGCCTCCAGTAGGAAGGTTCTTATTTCCAGTGCCTGGGGTAATCCAGCAAATTCCGAGCCGTATCTTTAATGAACGAGGTAGGCTATCAATCAACACGCAGATGACACCAGCATTTCATACAAAAAACAAACCCCGAACCGTGCCCCCCTCTCCCCGTTCCCAAAATCAAGGCCGCTGCACTGCCTCCCAAGGCTGCCCGTCCTCGTGGTGGATCTGCATGGGATTGTTAAGCGCAGAGCCGCTACGGAGGAGTAGGTGGCAGTTTATTTTTAGCAACCGGTTTAAATTGTTCCAATATTGAATGTGCACCGCACAGGGGTAACATCTTTAAAATGCAATTCTGTGGTAGGTGGCAACAATCAAGCTGAATTACTGACATTGTACGGAAATGAAAAGTCAAACTGCTGACCATGTGTATTTTATGGTATTTAATTAAAAGTAGATAACGTAGTGTGAATGAACCACAAATCAGATAAAAATGGCAGTATATTCTCATATTTAACACGTATTTGACTTGTGGTTGCTTGACAATTTACCAGAACAGGTCTATGACGGTCTCCAAATATAAAATCAGGAGTGTAATTAAAAATACTGCAGGGAAGAAGCAATATTCAGTTCAACCCTGAACTACGTTAATCACAGCCACAGCTGTATCACTTCCATTCCCTTTAACAAGAGCCTCATTTCTTTCTTTCTTTTTTTTTTCTTTTTTTAATAAAAGAGGGGGAAAAAAAGTCCAGGCTCTTGCTAAATCAGGTTTAAAAAGTTGAATGTGTGGTAGGTGGGGTGGGGAAGAAGGGGCTGGCAGACGTGCCGTACAGGACAGCCGGTTTATGAGGAGCTGTGGTGGAGCTGCTTCAGCTTGGGGCTCTGCTGCGGCCGAGGCTGTGCACCACGACTGTGGCTCCTCTACCGCCTCTGGCACAGGCTTGTGCTGTGACCTTGAGAGATTCATTTATTGCAGCCCACACCGCAGCTCCTTCCCCTGTAAAGCAGAGCTGTCCTCGCTTTCTCTCCTTGTTGCTGTGTTTGGCTAATAACCAGGAGAGCGGAGCCTTGATCTCAGCTAGGCACCTCTGCAGTAACCCCTCTGTTCCAGGGGCATTTTGCTCAGCTCTTAGAATCACAGAATGGTTTGGGTTGGACGGGACCTTTTAAAGCCCACCCAGTCCAACCCCCCCTGCCAAGAGCAGGGACATCTCCAACCGGATCAGGTTGCTCACAGCCCCGTCCAACCTGACCTTGAATGTTTCCAGGGATGGGGCATCCACCATCTCTCCGGGCAACCCGGGCCAGTGTTCCATCATCCTCAGTGTCAAAAATGTCTTCCTAATATCTAATCTAAATCTCTCCCTCTCTATTTTGAAACTGTTACCCCCGCTGAACAGGGCTACATCTTTCCTGTAGCCCCCTTGAGGTACTGGAAGGCTGCTCTAAGGTCTCCCCGGAGCCTCCTCTTCTCCAGGCTGAACAGCCCCAACTCTCTCAGCCTGTCCTCACAGGAGAGGTGCTCCAGCCCTCTGATCATCTTCGTGGTGCTCCTCTGGACCCTCTCCAACTGCTCCATATCCTTCTGATGTTGGAGACTCCAGAACTGGACGCAGTACTGCAGGTGGAGTCTCACCAGAGCAGAGTAGAGGGACAGAAACACCTCCCTCGACCTGCTGGCTGTGCACCCAGGATGTGACTGGCCGCCTGGGCTTCAAGGGCATATTGCCAGCTCATGTTGAGCTTCTTGTCCACCATCACACTCATCTTCTCCCGTGCTAACCCATACACATGGTTCCTGCTTGCTGCTGCCAGTCTACAAGAAGCGAGGAAACGCAAGCCAGACTTGGGCTCCCACCGGCTTTTCTTTTGCTACTTCTCCCATTTAAAGTATCATAGCCCAAATTTGTGAGGCTTTGCTGGGCATGCGTGGTGGCGTTACCCGCGTTCCCCCATCCTGCAGGGAGGTAGCTCTCGCAGCCTGACAAAAAAGAGGTGGTACCGTGCGTCTTTTCACTAGAATTTAGATTGGAAGCATCTTCCTGTAACTCCAGCTGAAGAGACAGTTGTTTTCACCAGAGTATGCAAAATATATTGCAGCGTGACGGACTCTGGAGGAAGGAAAAAAGCCTCATCTGCAGATCAGAGTGAGAAGTTTCTCCAAGTGACTCCATTTCCTGGAAATCCCTGGGAACCAGAGAGCAAAAACCAGGCAAAACCAATTAATCCACATTCAATTTGAAAAGTAGAATGTTCTGCTACTTCTTGCAACAGGATAGTTGAGTTTTCAATTTTTTTTTTTTATTTTTGGTGTATCATTGTACTACTGGGGATCCCTATGGCACCCAGGGATTTGTGCCCAAAGGAGCTGCATTTGGGACAAGGACTAACCAACCTCCTCTCTTTCGGTGGAAGAATTCATGAAAGGATTTCTGTGTTGCAATCCCATTTCCCCCTCTCTTCGGTGGGTTATGGCTGATTAGGAGAGAGCAGAATTTAGGTTCTGGTAGCAGAATCCTATCGTCTAAAGCTCACTGCTATTATTTTTTTTACTGTGGGAAGCATTAGTTGACATGCAATTGCAGTTATACCTGCTAGTCTCCACAGACATTATTTATTCATTTGGAAAAAGCTGTTGTCTCCTTCAGTTTTGTGCGGAGTTCCAGAATTTCAAAGGCTCTCTTGGTGAAATATTCTTGCACTGTGTACAGTATAATTCAATATTTCTTGTCCCTCTATTGCAAAGCTAATTGTAGCATCATTTGTTAACTCAAAAATTGGCCTACTTCTAATCTCTCTTTAAAATTGGACTTTTTAGCTTATTCTTGACTTTGTGGTCTCGTAGCCTGAGTGAGTGTAATGCAACACAATGGGCTTGCAGGTAATCAATAAAAGCTTTGGAGGTCAGGGATGGCGTTTGACAAACTTACACTCCTGATTAAATATTCTGCTGAAGGAAATACTGAGAGGTTTGGATTTTTTTTAAAGGTAAACTCAGAGTTGCCCTGATGACCCTGAGGTTACTATTCTGTGCTGCCACGTAAGAGGAGCTGGCTCTGGGGTCCCATTTTGGGCCAAGAGCCTCACTGCTTCCTCCACAGGCTGCCTGCAGCCTGCTCCCGTTGTGGTCAATGGGATGCTCCTTTTGACTTCAGTGGGGCTCGCTCAATTTTAGGGATGTAACCAAGCCACCTGGGTTAGGAACCTTAACAGTAGATAAGGTCTCCCTTATCTACTTGGTGAAGATAAATTATTGCAGAAAATCTCTGGGGATGATGTCTTATTGAAGAAATAGCTAGGTGCAAGTTGGATTGCAACAGGTTGCTCTGCTGCAGCTGTATGTGTGTGATGGGCAGGATTGGCTTTAAGCTAGACTTAGTTATGAAAATGTTCCTGCCAAGCGCTAGCATCTACAGCAATTTGGTGTGTACCTGGAGCAGAACTTCTGGTTCTGTTTTTCTGAGAGGAAACGGGTTAATACACACCAAAGTGAGGAAAATCAATGGGTTTGCTTCAAAGTTGCACGACCGCTCTGAAACAAATTGCTAAGCCCCAGTGCCCCTTCTGTCACTGTAGGAGCACAGCGTGGTCTCATAAAATCCAGGTGTCCTCATGTGTGGGTGGTGCTCCCTCTGCTCTGACACTGCTGCTCGTTTGCATGCTGCCATTTGGTGGGAAGCTGGGAGATGCTTTTGCATGTTTATAGCTTGACTGAGAAGCTGTAAATTCAGTGTCCTTGAGTGTTAGTTCTGTGAATGAGTAGTGCAACCACGAGGAACATAGGTCCTGATGGAAGGACAATGGGTGAGTAATTAAGAAGGTGCTAGAGCTATATCTAAGTATTTGACGAAGATAACCGCCACCTCCAGGAGTAGTCATCCTCTCTCTGTCGCTGTTTTCTGGCTGTGGACAACTCATGGCTAGGAATGATGATGGTCTGTCCATGGGAATTTCTCGTTGTGTCACCCAGACTCCCATAGCAAAAATGCTTTTCAGAGTAGCTGGACTTCTGTGGCATCCTTCACCTCCAAGGGTTCAAGGGCAAAAAGAGAAGAGTTGTCTCCAGACAACCCCAGTAAATGGCTGGGGCAGAACGAGGTTGCTCCTGGTGAATGCTGATCATGAATCGGAAGCACTAATAGCGTGGTGTGATAGCAACAGCAGGAAGCAGCAGCAGGAGATGACGTTGGCAAAACTTCCCTGTTCTAGAAGTTAACTCCATGAATTTTCTGAAGTCGGTTGTAGGCACTTTTGGGAAGTGATATTTGGGTGACAGCAGAACGAGTATATTTGTGGCATGGCATCCCGGTATGCCACTGAGCAGCTTGTCTCGGTGGAAGTAAAATGTGAGAGAAGTACATCATTTCACACTGAAAACATTTCAAAAGGACACGAGCCAACAGAGCCATAAAACTTCTCTCTCCAGATGTTCTCCCCAGAGCCATTAAAATAGGTGGTCTTAATATTTACTTTTTGATCTTCAGTATGCTACCTTCCCAACAGCCAGCAACCAAACACGTGATTAAATGCGTGCACAGACGAGTCTTAGTGCTGGGGCGGCAGGATTGGGGGGCATACTGACACCTCGTTTAGTTTGCCACCCCATTTCCCTCCAACAAAACTAGCAGGCTACCTGCCATACCTTGTTTGCAATCTGCATGCAGTCGAAGGCTTCAAAGCTCTTAAAGGAAATGCATTTCAAATGTTCTTCCTGTTATAAAGCATACAGGCAGCCAGTCATCCTACCATGTCAGAGGAATTCATAAAAATGAAGATAGGCTGGTGTAAATCAAAAAGTGAGGGTTGAATCCTGAGAGTTTTGCAACTGCGTAAGTGTCACATCCGACAGAACGCAATATATGAGTACGTACCGCACCAGTTACAAGCGCGTGACAAATGGCCTCGCGAGCACAACACAGGCTTCATTTCTACTGTTTCCTTTCCAAGGTAGGACGGTAACTCCGTAATGTCTCCGATTTTTTGTTACTCTATTGAACCTCCTCCACCAAGAGGAGAGAAATCGAGGGTGTTATACTCACGTTTTCCCAGGTATGATATGCAAGATCCATAATAATTCAATAACGCAAGAGCTTGACTCTAGTGTTTGTCGGAAAGGATTTACTTTGCTTTCATTGGGATAATTACGAGCAATTGGAATAAACACGGATATAAACTCTCAATCTTTGCTCTGCTTTCAGAGTGGCAGACTGTAGGTTACACGCGAGTTGAGGGCGATTACAACTTCAGTCAAAGTCTAGAGACTTCACAAAAGGGGTGGTGACTCTATTTAGTAAATCGTAATTTGACATTTTTTTATTCTACATTGCTCGTAATTGCTCTGAAAGTTTTACTTGCCTAGACGGTTTCTGGCTTCCAGGATAGGGCAAGCGCACTTTGCAGCATAACTTGTAAATCCCATCTCAAACTATTGCGGCAAGGGTCCTGACGAGAGCTCACGGCACCTTCCTGCTGACCCCCACGCTGCTTGGGTAAGTAGTCAAATCAGGGTGAATATGTGCCAAGTCTCTGGACCTTTGCACTAGACACCAGCCAGTCTATAGGCACTTTGGGGAAATAAGTGACACGAGAAAGTACGATTTTTCTGGCACAATTGGATGCTCCCCAGGGAGGTGGGAATTAGTGGCGTTTAAGGCACCTCGACTATTTTGTAGACGGAGCCTGGTGTGACTTTTTCTGAATGACACAGCTGCGGGTCCAGGAGGACAGCAGGTTCCTTCCTCACATGGTGCCGTCTCATCGACCTTCGCTCCCTGAAATGCTACGGGAGCAGTCCGTTTTCGAGAGCGACGATGTTCAGAAACCCTAGTATCTATGGCTGCCTTCTGGCAGCTTCTTGCTGCCCTGAATCGGCTGGGATATGGTATCCTGTGTTTTCCCTGACACTGCAAACAGGTTGAAACGATGGATGAAAGGGGAGCGGGATGGAGCTGTGAGTTAGTGCATTAGCCTTTCACTGCTGGAGTCCAGGGTTCAGAGTCTTCCTTTGAGCAAATGTGAAAATGGGTTTAATAATTTCTTTCTAAATCCTTAGTGGACATTTGACAATATCATAAACTCACTGCACAATTTGGAAAAGAAAAGCCCGAGATGCTGGAACGGGGAAATCTGTCGCTGATTGGAGCTGAGGTAGAAGGCAGAGAGGCGTCGAGAAACATGCACAACATCTTCAACTAGGTATTTCTGATAAGCCCACGCTTGTTATACACCAAGTGCACCCACTAATTAAGGAATAATAATAAAAAAAAAAAAAGACAGTTGAAAAGCCTGACTAGTTTTTCTCTGGGAAATGCATTAGACAATTGGAAAGTACACGTAGTCCTATTATTCAAGTGAATTTACACTCACTCTCCTAGTCCACCGCAAGAATTTATGAACCTGGAAGAGCCATAAGTCCCTTAACAAAATAAACAAACTGTAACTCAGTCTTGCATTCTTCCAGAGGCCTACCACCTAAGGGTTTGGGTGGTTTTTTTGGTTTTGGGTTTTGGCTTTTTTTAACTATAGGTGAAGAGATGATTCAGTGTGCAGCGCTATGTCTCTTCTCTCAGGGGCAAACCATTCACATTACTGGAATTAGACTATTAGAAGAGACTTCAAAGGCCCAGTGAACCTCGGCAGAGAAAATCCACCACCCTTCAGCGACGGCTTGTCTTTGTGTGTACGAGGAGTCTCGACAGAGAAGGTAACGCCGAGCTGCTGCGCTCTTCGCAAGCGGCTCAGCCTTTTCCGAGCAGCGGCGCAGCTCTGCTCCCCAGACCTGACAAATTCAGAGCAACAACAGCCAGAAGATTAAGCGAGTGTAACTAAAACTATTCTTATGTCATGCCCCTATTCTAATCTCCTCCAAAGGATCCAAAGTGTACTCCTTAGTCCGTACAACGTAGCGTCTCCTTCTGAACGTGGGAGGCACTTAAAGAAAGAAAGTTTTTTCGCGCTGTGTACCAGACGACCTTGATGTGATAGACTGCAGGGTTTTGTGACACTGCGCACTCAGTGCTATTCAACACTTTGCCTGAAAGGGAGGAAGGAATGGATTTATTGACTTGTGACTTTGACTCAGGCCTGTGTATCAGGACTGTTATTATGTGGAATGATTAGGCTGCAGTGTCAGGGACAAGTTAAACTGGAACAACAAAGGACCTCCTTAACCTTTACCTGGACACAAGGCCATTCATAATGACTTGCACGGTTTGGAAAACTAAGTATATCTCGCAGCGCTCAATACTTCTGCAGCTACAGCAAATGAACGGAAAATGGGAAAGATGGATTGCCGAAGGAGATGAAATGTAATTCAATTCTGCATAGTCCTGTTTAGAATGCCGAGTTCACGTCCGTGTCAAAAAGCGGTAAAGGCATCATCATTTTCTTCGGAGCAAAGCAGGAATTTTAAAACCGGAAACAATAGATAGCCACCTGGGAAAGGGAAACCTCTATTTTTTTCAGAGGGATAATGCTGTCCAGTGAGGAGCTTTCCTTGCATGAATTGTACATGAAACCATTATTAATGCTAATAATAACTAGGCACCAAATATGAAGACAAGGTCCTCAAACAGCAAGGGGAGTTACTCCCACAAAGTTGGTGGTGACTGTGATGACGATGCTCCCATATCCCTGTCATCGTGTGCGAGGAACCGAGTATCTCTTTGGTAGCTAGCGCTGCATGAGATTCCCGATGTAACAGTCCATTTGTGGGTTTGTATTAGATTCAAAATATTGCTCTCCTTTTCCTAATGGTCATTATCAGAGCGCATTATGAATGAGTCAGTGGATTTGGGATGGCTGAGATCTCGCCCCTGCTCGAGCTGATGGGAATTTCGCCGCTGTTTTTAGGAGGTACCACACCAGGGCTTGGTGCTTCGCAGGGCTGAGTGCTGGTCTCTGCGCGTTGCCTGGACCCTGCTGCTCGTTTGAGAGTGCTTGTGCCTTGCGGTCTCCTCTCCTTCCCGACAATGTTTATCGCTGATATCCAGTTGTGGGATCCCAGGCAGTTTCCCACTTGTGAAGGATGGAAAAGACCCTTTTTCCAGGAAGCGGTTGTACAAGTCATTGTAAAAATGTCCGCAGAAAGAAATTAAAAAAACAATTTGTGATATGAGAGATTAAGAAGTGATGCAAAATAAGTGTTGTCTTAGTAGGGATGTGAACAAGTATGCTGCATGGGGAAAGAGAGGCGCATTTCTGATGGGATGCTTTTGATCTCTCCAGTACCGTATGAACTCCTGAATTCAGTGCTCCCCAGTGTCCTGAAGTTGCAGAGCTTGGAGAAACCATAACCAGGTAGCACAGCCCTCCAAAAGCTACAGGATAAAGAGAATTCTTCTCTTCTTCTTTGATGTACAGAATGAGTGGGAATTTGTGTTTCAAGCTAAACATACCTGCTAGGTTTGAAAACCACTGGAATATCGCATCTGACATTTTTTTCTCTAAGTGCTCGGTGAAGCACACCGTTGTTGTGTGGGTACATACTGATCTGCTGGTTTGTACGTTTATAGTGAGGTTTGCATTTGGCTTGGTGCCCCAAAAAGCACCATCACCTCTATTTTTCCCCTTTTCTTCTACTCTCTGATTTCCCTTTGAGCAGAAAAACCCCAAATGTCACCTAAAATCTTCGGTCAGCCCAGCACTGGTGAAGCCACCCCTCCCAACGACAAAGTCAGCTCACCATGTTGCCTCCTGAGAAGATTTCAGCTGCTTCCTCCAGTGTCCTGGCTGGATCATTTTCTGTGACCATAAATACTGAATCTATTTTAGCTGTCTGTTTGTCAACTAACAAACCCTACGGAGAGGCTGGTTCTCTTTGTGCTGAGCAAATGGCTCTTCCTTTCAGAGAAACCAGGTCTGATGAACCTGTGGCAACTCTTCATTTCACTTCAGAGTTTGGTTTTTTGGTTTTTGGGTTTTTTTCCCTAATGAATTCAGGTGAACAAAATTGCAGCATGTCTTCCGTTAAAAGGTGTTTGTTACATTTCATGGGTGTGAGTTAGTTCAACAATAACTGTATTTTTCTGGTGCTATTACAAAATAATACTAGTTTTTGTGATGGCTGTGTCAAGAGCCAGCCATGGATAAGAACAGCCTATATGTGCTACAAATAAAATGAACAGTGAGAACTGACAGAATCTCTGGGTGAAGCAGGTTAATACTGGAGATAGACCAACCAGAATAGCTGAGGTTTGTTTTGAATTTCCCACTGCTTACCTAAACTCAGATCTAGAAGTTTCAAAGAAATAGTCTTTCTCTTCAGACTGTGCGACATCGTCCTTGTACCTGGTATCTATCTCAAGGGATTTTTTTTTTTTACTCTTGCATTCATTTTTGCTACACAGGAGTTTTACTGCTCCTTTTTATCCCCCCTAAATTGGTTTGTCGAAAATATTACCATGGCGTGCTGTCTTTGTCTTTTGAGCTGGTTTTGTGCGGGTTCTCTAACATCAGGGAAATACAAGGGTTTACTGTATAAGCCTTTATTAACTACTCCGTCCCTTGTTTAGCCTGTGAATGACAGTGAGTTTTCCTTTGTCGTTCACATGCTGCTTTCATTTTGTCATATCAATATTGCAGCAAATTAATTAACTCCTGTTCATTTTTTTTTTTTTTTTCATTGAAATCAGAGGGCAGGCTGTCTAGGATTTCTGTAGGAGACAGGAGGGAAGGGAACCCTCGTGCTACTCCCAACTCTACGGCAAACTCAACAGGCCTACGGGCCTGCAAATCTTGCGTCTCGTCTCCCAAGATCTAGGCTTCGCATGTGAGGCCCTCTTTTTCTAAGAGGCAGGATTTGAAGGTGCTGTGGAGGGTATCGCATGTAAGGGCACCACAGGCCCTTGTGTATGATAGGTTTTCAGGAGCAGGATCCTGGTTCTTGTTGGAAGACGCCAACTTGCCTTTTGTTCAAAACAAGGTAAAGGACATTGAACAGTTGAATTGAATTCTTGAAACTTGAACAATTACAGTCTCCTAAAATTACAGGCATCTGAAAAGCAGGTAGAACCTAATATCACCCACAAGAGCCTGTAGGGCTGTTCAAAGAGGATGAGAGGTGCAAAATGTCCAAAATAACACTGTAAAAGTAAGAATTTTAGGAGAAAGCTGCCAAATGTTTCTTGTAGATAGTGCATGGAATGGGTTGTTTTACTCTGAACCATAAAACATTTGTGCAGAAAAAGCGTTTAGTGTTTGCATCATTTCTTTTTCATTGTAAGTACTGAAAATTGCAAAAGACTAAAACTACCGTAGTAATTTTAAATGAATTATATTTCTACTGCTAGGTCTTCAACTGTGACGATCTTAGAAGTTTTCCAGTGGTGTGGTTGCCCCGCAAGAGATCGTAGCCAACAGAGAGGGGCATTACTTTACAGTTTTGGTTCCTTTAGGATCAGGCTTCTACTTCCAAAAGCTAGCGGTCTTTGCAGGCACCAAAAGATCAGCAACCTCAAACAATTTCAGACAAATCACTGTTCTGTGTCAGGAGAGGCTAGAGAGGATGGTTCAGAGCAGCATATTAAATATAAAGCAGATAAAGCATTCCACACTTGCCAGGGCTGACAGATTCTATTCTCCTGTTTTGTTCCCAGTCAAACGTTGCATCTTTGTGACTTTGACTCCAAGTGCACTGGACATTACTTTTTGTATAAAAGAAATTATGAAAATAAGCCAACAGGGTGAAGAAGAAAGATGTGATCGGAGGAACTACTGAGGGAAGCTGAAGGAAGGAGGGGAAGTCAACACACAAGGAGGAAGATATTGAAAAGAACAAACATTTTAAACCAAGATAGATGTACAGGTACTGACTCTCTGCGTGTGCCTGGAGCTGCTTGAGTGGGAAAGGCGATCCCCAATTGCAAGTTGAACCTGCCTGAAGTCGTACTGGCTACTAAAATCCTCAAATTCTGGCATCTAGCGATTATGAGAGTACAAGGTTAGGAGGAAGGACATAGGATTGGCTATGTGAGTGTTACACAGCCAGTGACATTATCTAGTTAAAACATCAGCATCGCTCTTTCCAAGCTGCTCCAATAATAACAAAGGTGGTTGTGGCCTGGCCATACACCAAGTCTGGCAGAGCCACAGGCTGCAGGTTGGGCTGACCGGGAACTGTGGCAGCAGAAGCTGCTGTCTTTATAGCTCCTCGTCTTTCTGCAGCCTAACGTAGGACACCGAGGTGGAACTGGCCTTGAGGAAGTCATTGTGCATATCACTGCATGCGAAGGCAACATCTCCTGCACCTCTAGCAAGAAAAAGTCCACGTGGCTCTTGCCAATCTTTTCCAGACCTTCACTGTCCTGGCTGCTGGAATGACTTTTCCTAATATGTGACTCGAATCTTCCTTCCTGCCAGCTTTTTCTTGTCGTTTTGGTCATGGGCATGGGAAAGAGATTGTTCCCTTCCTCTTTGCTGCAGCCTTTTGTACCCTGGAAGACTGTTATCATGTCTCCCCTCAGCCTTCTCTTTAGAGCAAACAGCCCCACTGTGTTCAATCTTTCCTCACAAGTCATGGTTTTTAGACCTCTGATTGTTCTCCTCCCTTTCCTCTGAACTCTCTCCAGTCGGGCCATGCCTTTCGCGAAGCGCGATGCCTGCAGGAGAACACAATGCCCTGGGTGAGGCCTCCCTGGCACTCGGCAAAGTGCAAGCGTCGCTTTATGAGTCTTGCAGACTCTTACTTCTGTTTAAACATCGCGGTATGGCATTTGCCTTTTTCTCAGCTGCATACTATTGTCAACGCACGTTCAGCCTGTGATCCACAGCCTCCGGTTCTCCGGTTTCTTTTTCTGCGGAGCTGCTATCCTGGCAATTGTTCCCTCTTCACTGCTTGTGTAGGTTAATGCATGGGGTAGATGGAGCAAACACCTACTCCATCTTCCCCTGCCTCCACATCCACTTAATGTCAATTTTACTCTTTTTCCACTTAGTACAGAGCCCATGTGTTGAGGGAGTTCCCATCAAATGGATGGAGAGAGGTCTTTATTAAAATAAGGACAGAATAACGTGGCAGGTATACAGCGGCAGGGAGTAGTACGTAGGTTTGGGTTTAGGTAGTGAAACATTGGACTTTGATCTCATTAATGGTTCTTCCTTTGAAAATCGAAAACACTTAAGCTACAGGAAAACAAAGATAAAATCCCACTTGTTTTGTTAGCAGTCCTGGGTGATTCCCTCAAGCTGGTGCATCTCTTGCACTTCGTCTTTTTTTTGTTTTCAGAGGAAAGGCATACTCATGTTTCTTCGGGCTGGAGACCGCTTTCTGTGTCACTTGGAGATCTGTACCTCCCTAGTGCTGGTCCATGCCTGGACAATACAGATGACAGGAGAAAAGAACAATTTTCTGGAGGTTTTGGCGTAAATAATTACTGACTATCCAAACAGGTTGTTCCTTAGCTCCTTCTTAATAGTTTTGCCAAAATAGGTTATTTATCTCAAAATCTTCTCTGATAGTTGTGGAGTATGCTTGGAAGCAGGAGATATGTCTACCTACATTTTATTCTAAGCAGAAGGATGTATTTAGGGGAAATTTTTTGTGTGTGCTTCCCAACCAGAGAACATAAAGGTTCAGCTTCAAGGTGCCTGACTGAGGCAATGGCTCCTACCAGGGGAGTCAGCACATCAAAATGTTGCTTTCTCTGGCAGAATAATGGAGATCTGGTACAGCACCTTCTAATTTTTCAAACAGCACAAAGTGCAATTCCAAATTAACCAGCACACCTCCACCTTAATTTTTCATTTTACTTAACCTCTCTGTGTCTGTTTCCCCATCTGTAAAACTGAGATAATACTTACCTACCTCGCAGGGATGTTACGAGGATTAATTAATTGATGTTTGTACAGCGCTTTGAATATGCAAAGCGCTATATGTGCTAAGTATTGTTATTTAGTTTAAATGCAGCTGAACAGGTTTCGAATGCTGGAGAGAGCTCTGTCACTGACACCAATCTATCACAACGTGGCTAATGACACCGCTTTGGGAACCAGGCAGACAATTTTCTTATGCTCTGCCATAATTAGCCAATATCAATAACAAAAAAAAAACAAAAACCAAACCAACTCTTTGCAAGAATTGCAGGGATTGACCACTACAGGATCACTGCAGAAATCCCGATCCAAATACTTCAGGGTGGGATCAACCAGCAGCAAATGGACCACTCAAAAATTCCCAGCTTGGACGGGAATTACGAGTATCTGTAGGGCTGCTGGAAGAACACCATCGTGCCCCAAGGAAAGAAAGTAGAGCATTGTTCGACTTTGGAGCATGAATAAATATGAACAAAATATTTAGAGGAGGGTCTTTCTGGTCAGCATGGCATCTTGCAGCCGTAGCTAAGAGCATCACCTGCCCCCCTGCGTGTGCGCAGAAGGTCTCCAAGCCAATATTTGTTCCGGAGTGTTAAAAAGTGATGGGAGCCCCAGCAGCAAAGGGGACTGTCTAGCTGGAGATACAAAAGGCTGGTTAAGAACTGGTAATACGGGGTGTGTGTATATGCACTGGGGGAGAAGAACTTCTTCCAAGAAATACAAGGAGATACTCTATAATTTTTCTCTTGGCCGCAGATTTATTTTGGTTTTAGTAGTTCTTATTCAAATTCATCAGGGGTAATTAATGAAAGATATAGGAAGGCCAGCACGCACCTCGGATCCTCCGTTTGCAGCTTGAATTATGTGGAGCTGTTTGGTCTATTGGTTCGCTACCTCGAGCCTAGTGCAGTATTGTCATCCTTTGCTTTACAACACAGTCATTATATCCCTAAACCACATTGTGATACACTGTGGCTTCTGTTTACGACTCCCGAAACTCCCACTCCATATATCACCTGCCATAAAACCCATCAAACTGCTGCTAGTAAAATGGTGCACAGTGGTCTAAGTAGGAGCCAGGCAAATTGTGTGATACCCTACTGTGGTTAATGAGAGTGAAAATGTGGTTAGGATTTTATTCAGGCGATGTTCATTTGCAGGGCCATTGTAGTGAGGTGGCAAAGAAAAGAGCCTTTTGTTAACCTGAATGACAATATATTTTCTATTGTACGAAGTAGCTGAATGCAGAGTTTGCCAAGTTATACATCAATTGTAAATAAGTCAAACTGTGACCTTGAATGGCTACATTTTTATTGCCTGGGGGTCTTGAAAACTAATTAATACGCTGAGATGTTATAGCGACCATATGAAACTTGTTACCGGAATTTAAACCCGTGCGGAGCAGTTCAGACCAGTCATTGACAACCACAAAAATATAAAAAGTAATCTAGATGTGTGTGTCAGGAAGATTCTTTTCTTTTTTTTTTTTTTTTTTTCTTATTTTCGGTTTGAGGGCTGTTGGGATGGATGTGCCATTTGATTGTCTAGAATTGCAGAGGAAGCAGAAATTCCGCCGGAGGTGTGGTCTATGCTGCGGATCCCAAAAGGTGACGCTGAGCCCTGCTCCAGCTGGGTGGTGAAGCCTAGTCCTTTCAGCCCCTGAGGGCATACTCAGCTGCATCCCAAAGCTGTTTTGGGCTGAACCTGAAATATAAACCTTTCCCCCTCCTGCCTTCCCCTTCCGCCCTGGTTTACGGAGGAAGAAGATCTGAGCACATGGGATCGGTGGCTGGGACCAGCTCATGGCCAAGGTGGGCATGGGGATGCTGCAGTAGCTCGTGCCACATGATGTAGATGTGGCCAGTGGGGCAACAAGGAGGGCCAAGATCTCTCAACAGTGGGCTTTGTGCTCTCCTGGAGCCAACAGAAGCTTAATTTCACAGTCGAAAGGGAGACCATAATTCCATGAGATGCGTAAGCACTTAGGGAATCTTAAATATTTAAAAAAAAAAAAAAAAAAAA
>WHYT01014486.1:57995-73592 GCA_009806455.1 Tetrax tetrax | reverse complement strand
AGGGAGACCATAATTCCATGAGATGCGTAAGCACTTAGGGAATCTTAAATATTTAAAAAAAAAAAAAAAAAGCCGCTGAGGCCGACACAACTTCTCACACTCTTAAAATTAAGCATGTGATGAAAAATGTTCTCTTGTTAAATTGTGAGTGGTGTAAAAATTGTAAAAGCAATTGTCAGTTGATTAGTTTCCACAGTCCTCATCCTGTTTCTGCGTGTAGTTGTTTCATTCATTAAAGTGCAACATAGTTTTTTGTTTGTAGTTGGTTTTCACCCCCCCTCTATTTTTAATTACAAGACCATCTCTTCAGTGATACAGCTTGAAGACAGGGGAGCTGAGTTTTACTTTAGTTTGAAATTTTACATACATTTTGCCTTAGGTAAGAAGTTGATTTCCCCTCCTCAGCCAACAGAAAGTAAATTAAGGACGGCGTGTATAACAAACCCCAAATTTTGTAGCTGTGTTGTGTATTTTTTGACTGTTTTTGCTGTTGTACAAAAATTACATTAAATTAAAAAGGCCTATTTATAAAACAAACATTTTGTAGGCAAAAAGGAAATGCAGCCATAATAAAATTGTTAGTCTCAGCGGAATGACTGTATTGTACTGGGCTTTCGAAGAAAATCAGGCTGGCTCCTTCAGAGGAAATCTGATTTCAATTTAAAAGTCTTATTGAGGAAAACAGCACCACAAAAGGGGAAATTAAACCATTAAAAGTGCATTAAGATAATGTTAAGGAACTAACTTACCACCGCAAAAAACAAAGTAATCTGAAGTTGAGATAGAAACTTTCTCCTTAGAGCGTCCTCCTGGATCGAAGTGTCACAGGTGCCACCCGGAGCAGAGGGAGAGGACGGGAGGCGTGCACAAGCTGTGCTGAGCTGTGCTGCAGGATGCTTAAGGGTAAGAAAGAGACTGTGTAAAAATTGTAGCTTCTCACTTCACAGATCATCTCTGATGTGAATTCTGAGTCATAGCTGCTTAATCTAGGAGGAGGCTCCGAGGAGACCTGATAGCGGCCTTCCAGTACCTCAAGGGAGCCTACAGGAAAGATGGGGAGAAACTCTTCAGTAGGGCCTGTTGTGATAGGATGAGGGGTAATGGTTTCAAAATAGAGAGAGGTAGATTTAGATTAGATATTAGGAAAAAAAATTTTACACTGAGGGTGGTAGAACACTGGCCCAGGTTGCCCAGAGAGGTGGTGGATGCCCCATCCCTGGAAACATTCAAGGCCAGGTTGCACGGAGCTCTGAGCAACCTGATCTGGTTGGAGATGTCCCTGCTCCTTGCAGGGGGCTTGGACTGGATGGACTTTAAAGGTCCCTTCCAACCCTAGCTCTTCTATGATTCTATGAAAATCTTAAAGAAACCGGAACACATGTTAATTTGATACTTTTATGGCATAGAAATGTGTTTAGAATGGCTAATTTTATGCAGATGTGGCTGTAGGTGAGCATTGGGTGGGTTCAAGGTCCTGCGTATTCTGTTGAAGCGCAAGCCGTAGACCAAAAGTTAGCTGGGGGTGAGCCATATTGAAGGTCAGGCCTGTGGAGAAGAATTTCTCTCTTCTTTCCCATCCTCGGGGGAATGTGTCCATCTGCCAGGGTGGCCATTTGGAATGGAACGTCTTTATCTCCTCACTAGGCAGATAGTGTGCAAGGGTGCCATCAAGGCTCTTCCTCGGTGGGGTGGGAGCGAGCGCGCTGCCGTGTGTGCAAATCCCAAATACTTTGTGGGACCTTCATGGTGCATTTTCCTGAGTTAGAGATATTGCAGCCTGTGGGGTTCAAAGTCTGCCTCCAAATGTAGGAGGGGATGAAGGTGCCCTGTGCCCATCTCCAGCGTAGCGTCGCACTGCGCACCATACACAGGAAGAGCAGCAGCCAACCTTCATGTTGGCTTAGCTCTGCTCTGACCGAGATCCCCGTGGTCCTGTTGGTTGGTTGTGGAAGTCCTTCCCCAAGGAATACTGCTTATCGGAGTTACGTATGTTCGCTTTTTGAGCTTGAGATTGTGGGCTGCTGTGTACCCCTTAACTGCGCGGGCCACCTCAACCAGCTAGCTCAAAATGCTTTGGGAAACACTTCCTGTAGTAGTAGATTTTACTCAAGTGTTGTCCTGGAGTATACCTGCCTTATCTGGGTGTATCATACGTATTTGATGTGGAAAAGAAAACAAGGTGTTTGTGAAGGGGTAAAAACTCAAATAAAGGCACTGTTACCTTGGAGTGCAAGGTGATGGGATGGATTTGGGCAGATATCAGCCTCAGAAGTGTCCCCAGCCTTCACGTGATTTGGGGTCTCTGATCCTATGTCTGCACCACTGCTGGTGCAGCCTGTGTGGGTCAGTGGTCTTTCTTCCATGTCTTCTTGTGGTGGGGAAGCTGGTGTCCCGTCCCAACATGTTTGCTTGGTAAAATCAGGGACATACCGCCCGTAGTCACCATGGGAGTCAGACTCCCTGAATGTCAAGGGGACTTCTGGCAGAGGGAAACCTGGAGAGCTTGGTAGAACGTTTGTGTATCTTGAAATTGGAGGAAGTTTTGAAGAGAGCAGAAAAGTAAGCAAAAAATAAATAAAACATAAACGTAACCCCCTAAACTGAAACACACTCATGCATGTACAATCATCAAAATCCCAGGTTAGGCAGATGAAAGAGATTTCAGTGCGTTACAAGTCGTAGCAATAATAGCCCTGGGACATCGGCTGGTCTGTTCTATTATGTAAAAGTCTCGCAACCTTGTAATGGTTCCACAGATTAAGAAGTGCTATGTACCAGCTCTAAATATTTCTTTAAATTAAGACTTTCTGCTTCTAACCGAAATCTCTGCTGAATATGACGGTATAATAGGGTGCCCTGTTCCATCTGTGTAAATAACACTGAGATATTTTTTTTTTTTCTCTTGTTGAAATACCTGCGTTAAAAAAATGCGGCAATAACTTGAGACTTCAAAGGTCTGACTTCAAAAGATTTCTTGCATTCTGCTTGACGGGACAGCATCTTATGCACACATGCTTTTTCACTGCTAAATGCCTTAATAATGAGCTTGGGTTCAGATTTTGTGAATCAGAGCCAAGTAACTGTTTTATTATATTTGCTGGGAAATGAACTAGCTCTGGGTAATTAGGAAAGCAATTTTATTAGCATCTATTTCATAAAGATTGTTTTTTAATCAGAGTCAGAACTTACTAGAAATGATTCTTTTATTTTTATTGCGCGGCGCTCTCGAATGGCGCGGGCCGCCATGGGTCTTAACCCATAGCAAACTCCGCACGCCGAAGGCAGCGGCGTCGCTATTAATCTGTAGCAATGGTATAAAATAAGCCTGGGATGGAAGTCCCCTATATAACACCGCGGAAGGTAATAATTACTGTAGTGTGGTTTACTGCGCGATGCCGCCCTGGGGCTAAATTATAACTGTCCATGCATTCGTGCAGCGTGGAGAAGATGGGGCGCGAGGAGCCCAATTTCCTCTGCATCTCAAGATGTGTTGGACAGAAGCAACGAGGAGCCAGCTGAAGGCCACGGAGAGAGCTGGAGGATAAGTTAGGAGAAGGGTGCAGGGGTACAGAAGCAACGTAGGGACCAGGAGAGATTGTTTTGGTTCCATTCTGTACTTGGTTTTAATTTCCATTAAGAAAAAGTTAATGATGGTGCTGGGGGAAGTGGTAGTGTGAGGAAAGACTGGCAGGGCACCTCTCCTCTTTCTAGAGGGGCTTTCATAGAAAAGGGAGATGCCACTCTACACAGAAAGGGCAAATAACTGATGGGTTTAGTTCACTGGCCAAACTGGGGGGAAGAAAATAAAAATCAGGCTTAGAATAATAATCTTAGAGAAACTAGACGGTAAGAGAGATTTTTATTTAGCTGAATGAAAAGTTTTGCTTTCATTTCAAAATATTCTTTTGTTATTTAACGTTCGCAAATATCTAAGCACAAAAGGTTATTTCAAAATGTTAAAACTAAACCACTGCATTTTGAAAATGTTTTCAGAAAACGTTTTGAGTTTTCTGAATCTTTTAAATTCAAGGTTGCTTAATGAACTTCATCTGAAATTGCAAATGTTTGTTTCTTTGAGATTTCTTTTTTTTTGGTGAAGGAAAGAGTAATGATTTCGAGACGTACTTAGCGGCAAGCACCTGCACATCACGGGTAGTAGGTGGGTCTTCCAGTGCCTTTGACTTGGAGCTCTGCGGTTGCTGCTGAGCAGAGAGGACTTGGCCATGACAGATCCAGGAGAGTTAGAAAGGCAAGTGTCACTTGAAAAATTTACACCTGCACTTGTGTTCTCATCTCAGACAAACTCTGGGTTAGAGGAGGTTGGGAGACAAGATTTGGATTCCTTCTTGTTTCTTGCAAGAGTGAGTTCATACTAGATTAGTAGCAACGAAGGTATTGGGTGATCGTTTAATGGAAAGAGTGGGCAGATCTTTTATGCAAAAGAAGGAGTGGGCTGAACTTCCAGAGGTGCTCAGTGGGGCTACCCACAGAGCATAGCCTGCCTTTTTGAAATAGTAGGCATCTGGAAAAAAGTAATTGCTTTCTTGGCTCCCTCAACACCAGAGTTTTGCTGGTGCAGTCATAGAGTTTCTAAATTTGGTCCAGTGTGCAGACTCTCTGGAAAGGAGAGAAGAGTCAGGAGGGGAGATGTCCCATTCCGTTTGGGAGTCTGTGCAGAGAGGAGAGAGAAACCTGCCCAATGTGTCTTCGGCCGGTTCCAGAGAAAAGCACCAAGTAGCAAATCTGGAGCTTGACCTGAACCTACTCACATTTTGGAAGCCTTCAAGGGGTTTGTTTCAGGCCAAATCAGTATGAGATCAAGGAGAAAGTTTATATCAATTTTGAATTGCCTGAACAAAGCAAAAAGTTTTTGGGACTAAAAAGGGAGAAACATATGTTACGCAGGAGAAAAACATCTTATCAGGAAAAGAACATGGAGAGAGTGAAGTGACTAACGATGAGATTTCTGAGATTTTGCCACAAAAATTTTATAAAAGGAGGCTCCTGAAAACCTTTCAGATGGCTGTAGAGTGATCTCATTCTCCAGGCAGAGAAAGAATAGAAACCACTGTAATTTTCCAGCTTTTTTTTTGTTTCATTTATACTTTGCAAAGCTTATTTCGTTTGGACAAAATAATTTTAAACCTTTAAATTATCTAGGTGTCAGAACCCACATTGCAAGAGAGAGATTCAAGCCAAAGGCCTCAGGTAGGGATGCCTTCTGTTTTCCTCAGTCGTGGCCTCATCTGGTGGTACTTGTGGTCCTTCATCGTTGATGGTTGCAAACTTATTGAGTGAAGGCCAAAGGGTTGTAAGAAAAAGAGCAAAAGAGCAGGAAAGGGAAAGAAGAGGAAAGAAGTCAATCCCTCTTCCCACAGTGCACGCAACAGGGAGAGCGAGCTACTGCTGCCTGCTTCTCCCAAAGTTTGAGTGCTTAACTTTGCATCCCAAATCCAGAAGTATTTTGGTTCGCATGTGGTTTGTAGTCGTCAGTAAATTTGGTATATTCAGGCAAATAGTTTAAAGAACGTATCCTGTAATCTAACTGGAAGGGAAAATATATCCACACGATGAGCCAGTGTGTGTAAAAATAAACAATTTGTTTGCTCTTACATGCTCTTCTTTTGTGCAAGCAAAGAGGAATGCAGAAAAAATTGCCACATTTCATCATGTAGGACAAGGGGGCCCAGGTGACACCCTGATCAGGTGTGCATGCATAATCATTCCAAAAATAATCACTCTTTTGAATAATTTCACCCCAAATCTTGCAGCTTCAACTTATTCTCTGCAAGTGACTCATAAATCTTTACCGTGAATGTGAATCAAGTTTCAGAGCCGCGGGCTCAGGAGCTTGTTGGATTTATTCAACTTTAGTCTTTATTTATAGACATAAAAGTGTATTATTGGTTGTAACATCCAAACAAAGGAAAACAGATTGTAAGCATCCATTAACGTTTTCCCAAAAGGGAAATCTGGAGTTTCTCCTGGGTCTTTCAGTCTCTCCCTTGTAATATTAAGATGATGTCATAAACTCATAATTACTTTGTGATGCTCTTATGTACTCTGTAGTTGCTTGTTCAGAGAAGGTTATTTATTTTCTGAGCAGAAAAACTAAACAATACAAACAGGTGGAAGGAAGCAGATCGGTCTTTGGTGGTTTCAGGTTTGAAGGACCCCAACATTTTTATTTCATACTATTGCAATAATTTTCTCCGGTGTATGCGGAGAGACAGGTGGTTTATGTAGCGTTATTAAAAATGGTTTCATTAATATTCAGGTATGGGATGCAAACATTTTATAATGACTGGAGCAAAGAGCAATTTGGGGAGCAGTAATCTTCAGATGGTGGAGTCTTTACTGCTGAACCTGTCCATAACCTGTCCCAGTTCTTTCCAAGAAGGTCTCTGCCTGAATTAGTGGTGGACTTAACGCTTTATTATTATGAGAATCTCAGACTGCAAAAAAGTATATGAGCATATGTTATGTGTGGAGGGGAGAGAGGACAGAGCTGACCCACAAATTTGGGGAACTCCAACATTCAGCAAATGCAGGAGAGCAGCACTGAGCAGCAGATGGGGCCAGGTGTGCACTGTGGAGACTTTCCTGAGGGTGGGGCTTCCTAGGTACATCTGGAATTGCTCCTTGTTTGAGAATAGGGCAGAAATTTGTTTTGGAGCCGTGTTTATCCTGTAACATTTTTGACTTCTAAAAGAGCCTGATGGAGTGCTGAGTGAGTAACTTGAAATGAATAATTGATCTGGCGTTCTTTCTCCTTCTCATGAAATAGCTGTGAGCAGATTGTGATTTCCTCAGATTTATTTGTTATTCAGAAATATCTAATACATTTTTACCATGTATTTTTTTTCCGCCACTCCATCGATTAGGTTTCCCAGACATCTGAGTTTGGCTCGGGTCGGGCTTCGGGCAGCACATCAGGATAAAGCACAATTTGAGTGTCAGAGGTCGGGGTTGTTAGTCCGCTGCCAACGCGCGGGGCGATTCCCTCCTCCCTGGGACACCGGCAGGGCTGCTGAGGGTGGGACAGGACCATCTGCGCGCATGTCAGGTAAATGGACTTAATCTGGCATGAATTAGCCACAGAGTTTTGCAAACCTTTCCCCCTTTCCTGCCCTGCTCCGGAGAAAGGTACAAGCATTTCTCGTGCAAAGACGTGGGTTTTGAGCAGAACTTCTCTGCGTGATGGTTTGCTCAGTGGATGTGTGGAGATAAAACCCCATTTGAAAGCTGCTGAGAATATTCAGGAGCGTATTTTGTTCCCGGTACTCGGTCAAAGCTAATTTGATGGAGAAGTGAAAATTCTCTCCCTTCCTCAGTGAGGAGCATAAATATCTATTTCAAGCAATCCTTTAAGGATCTAAGGTTTCTTATTACTCATTGCTAACCATTTTAATTTCTGACCTCTTCTGCTTGACTAGCTGCAGACCCATTCAATGACCCTTCAGGATTCCAACGCTGTGATTTATGTCCTTGCCCAAATTTCAGTGAATTACTGGCATACTGAGCCTCTGACAGAGTTTGAAGCTGGTCTTTTTGTTTCCCCTGTGTAGCTTTCCGTACTTTTCCCTTCCTGGTGCTTCATTTAGCTCGATGGTTATAATTTTAACCATTCTCTTCAGCCCCACATAGACATTTATAATACAGTTCCCTGTGTCGTACGCGAAGAGGAGAGGACTCAACTCTGTTGGGTTTGTTTAATTTCTCTCAAAATTTCCTTACAGACTTCTGAATTTTCCAAGCTTTTTATTTTGGTTTTGCAGTTGCTTCTTTTTTAAGCAAGAGCCATTACAGAGTATTTAGGAGTTGCCTTTCCACGTTCAGCATGACTTATTCTGCCTACACAGCAAATTATTTTTTTCTTGTCTTTATACATCACTTCGGTAGGTGAGGAGGTTTTTGCCTTGCCACGGGTGGTTCAGAGTCTTGGCCATGCTGACGAGAGCAGACTCCAGCTCCAGCTGAGTATGGACTTTGCTTGATCTTTTATCTCCAAATTAAACTCAAATCTCCAAAGACAGACCTGACCCCGCACAAACAGGTGGGAGGGGATGTGTACAAGAACCAGACATTCACCTGTGCTCTGGTCAGGAGAGCTCTCATGAAAAGATATTCCTGGAAAAAAGCTTCTTGCTAAATTCAACCAGCTGCTGAAGGCACTGGTGGCGAACCAGCTGCGCTCCCGCACCTCTCTGGGCTGGACTGGTCACAGGGGGCTGCTTTGCAAAAGCTTTGCTCCAAATCAGTGAGTGTTGTCAGCAGGCTCAGAAAGGTGCCCGGAGGATGAGGAGGAGAAGGAGTAGCTTTGTTTTGCCATCTCTTAGTACTCCAAGCTCCTTTCACACCAGGAAAGAGGAAGGGAGAGGGAATTTAACCAATATTGCTGAACCTTCAATAGATTGCCCCATCCAGATTCCTTACTGACATAAGAGATAATCAGGGCATGTCTTGTAGCTGAGATTGGTCGCCCTGAGTTGCTTCCGTGTACGTATATCTCTGGTTTCTCTCTTTTTAACGTTAGCTCACTTTTTTCCTTCTCTAGACCACTTTCTTTGAAAAGTTCTGCTGTCTGCTACTGCACTGGCCAGCCCCAGTAAAAAAAAAAAAACCTGTTACATGTACGGTGTGTACAAGGGAATCTTTTTGTCACTATGGTGATGTGCCAACCCTATAGATGCTGTTTTACTATTCGAGATTAAAAACTTACTCACAGAGTCCGGGGCGGAATTTTGCTTCTGTGTATTCATTTAAGATTTAGCCTGAAGTATTAATATAAAATTTAAAATTGTGTCCTCTTCGCTGAAATCCAGTGTGGTTACAAGGTTCTAATAAATATTATGTCCTTCCATCATGCAATTAAAATTTTCCACCTCATTTCACAATGCAAAACACTCACAAGTTGTCAATCATTTTGAAACCTGATTTTTTGACATCATATAATTTCACTTCATTTTTTAGACAGACATCACACCAGGAAATTATATAAGAAAGAATCCTATTATATCTTTATTTTTCCACCAGATTTCACCTTCAAATGCAGACATTTGCGTACACGTTCAGTAATTCTGACAATAAACTTTCAAGGAGAAACGAATGGCGTCGACATCGACGGAGATCAGCATCTGGAGTCTGCTGCTCTTCAGAGACCGCGGCTCCGGCGCGGGCACCTGGTGAGGAACCGCTGGCGTAGCCACGGGAAGTTTACAAGGCTTGATGCACGAAGTGGAAAGGTTGCTGCTCGAACCAGATACCACCTGGGAGGCAGGGAGGGAAACATATGCATGGTTTTTGAACTTTCCCGTGTTTAACAGTTAGCAGCCGCTAATGAATTGCCAGACAGCCCTGATTTAAAATGTAGTAGTCAAAAAGCAAGGCTACCTGCTGCTTGTCAGGTAGTCCACCTGTTCAAGAAAGCAAAGTGCCCCTGCCCTGTGCCAGGAGAAAAGCTGCTGCTGTTTCAAACCTCTACTCTGGGATGTGTGTCTCTCTCATTGCCTTGCTTCGTATCATGCGAGTCAGAAATTCAGCATACGCTAGAATATCTCAGGCTCGTTACAGAGGTCTGGTATTAACCAACAGATTTTGATCGTAGTTGAGTGTAAATCTGGGGGAATTCGGAATTTGAGCACAATTTGGAATTTGTAACTGTCAACAGATAGAGGCTGGCAGAGTAAGAGAGGAGCAAACCAGGCATGTTAAAAAGCCGAAATGAAACTTTCGGTTGCAGCTGGCTTAGCTTTCAGACATTCCCTCTCAATCTGTGAAGTCCTTGGAAATTCCCACCTGGTCCAAAAACCTCTTCACTGTCTCTTGGAGGCCTTGGCTGGGAATGGCAGCACCTTGCTGTATGATATCTGAACCTCCTCCATCCTTCTAGGTTTAAATGCTGTGATGGGGACGCCGCTTCCGGGCAAGGTGATCGCAGTGTGTTCAGCTAAAAGTCTGCCAGGTCTGCAAACAGATCACGGGCGAGCACAAGACGATGATGATCGCTGAAGTTGTGAAGGTGTATGGAATAATCACATGGGAAAAAATAAACTAGCAAAGCTTACTGTGACGAACATCTCATCAGTAGGTAGGTGCTGTGGTGGGGGAAGGAAGGTGGCTTTTAGGGCAGCCGTGATTAAAAAGGGGAAAACCCCACAACACAAACCCAGTGGGATAAGTTGGTACCGATGGATATTGGCCAGCCGGGGGTGGTGCTCTGGTTTCCCTCATCACTCAAGGTGGCCTTGTGAAAGTTGGTGATGATCTGGTGGTAGAAATGCAGGGAAAGCAAGCAAGCAGAAAATAATGAGGAACGAGAAAAGGTTGTCACCACCACTTCCTTCCTCAAACTGCAGAATAGCTTGGGGCTCAGGTTCAATAGGAAGTTACTGCCGCATAAAAAGCTCCCACCCATCAGCTCAGCCCTACGCACCATTTCTGTACATCCTCTTAGCCTGTGACTGTTGCAAAGCAAAATGATTTAGCTTTTTTTTTTTTTCTTTGAGGCTTGAACCAGCTTGATACCATGCACTCAGCATGGGTTCAGTGGGGGTGTATGGTCCCGAGCAGCTACGTCGGCTCGGTGGCCGGGACGTGCTGTGCGTCAGGCACCTTGAGATAGCGTCTTTTCAGCCTTAAAATTCGCTCGGTTCTTACATAACATCAGCCCTCAGTGGTCAGATTGGTTTTACCGCCGAGACAGAGGGAAATAAATCCTCTAGCATAAGTGCGATGCAAATAATTTCTCCCGGCCCGATCCTGAAATTGCTGGGATGTGCTGTATAAAACCACGCAAAAAATTAGCCTAACGAATAACACGATAGGGCTTTCAAGGGGTCCCTCCCGAGCTGAACGCGAAACGCGCACTTTCCTTGAATTGGGGCAACGGCGCCTCGCGAAGTCACCCCCCGCACCAGCACGCTCTCAAAGCGTAAGCGGCGTCTGGGGACCCGGGTCTCGTGCGCGAGCAGAGAGGGGGGTGTTAATTCAGAAATCTGTCCTTCAAAGCAGGGAAATGATGAGGTAAGAAATCTTTCTGTATTTTGAAGATATAGATGTATATGTACACACATATAAATATAGATGAGATTATTCAAATGCAGCTTGAATATATTTTGCCTAATCCATACAGAGTTTTATCAATATTTCTTTGTTTATTCTGCTTCATGCCAGCTGCTTTCTTTATATATTTCCATTTGGTACATTTTTCAGAGTGATTGGATCATGTTGCACACACTTCTATTGAAATATTAAGTGTTTGCAATCCCCATTCATAGGCACCAGCTCTGTTATTATGATCCATCATTTCAAAACCCACATATTTGGAAAAAAAAAAAAAAAAAAAAAAGAATTAGCTAGCCCTTGAGTAGCAGAGAGCATTAGACCCAAGGAATCTCATTTGTCTTGTCAATAATCTATGGATTAACACCACCAAATTGTTTGTTTCGTTGGCATATCCTCGCTCTCTATTTTTAAAGGAAACAAGCATGCAGAAACCCCAGTGAGGTGCGGTCTGATGAAGACTGGTTTTATACTGGTGTCAGCAGGGAAAGAGAGAACTTTTCGTTTGTGCCCGGCTCCTGGGGATCTTGTGATGGTTTCGGTTTGGATATTACTGATTTCTCTTAATGGTCAGGACGGGAGAAATGAACCTGATGGTTGGGGCTTCTTGCCACCTCCCCTAGGGGCCAGGGCAGCTTGTCGATGTTCTCTGGTGGGGAACTGCCCCTCCTGTCCTTGGAATTTTTATTACCAGCCAGCCTGCACAAGGATTCATCCTTGTCCGTCACTCACCTATGATGGCTTTTGGTAAAAAGGCTCTTTCTCTTTTCTCTTTTTCTGGAGAAGCAGTAGATGGGGAGCAGTGTTACAAGACAGGTGCAATACCTGCGGGACATACGCAAGAACCCCCAACCTGATTTGTGAACATCTAAAATAAAGACAGACTCGATGATGGCAGGGACCCCAATGCTGGCTGGGGTCTGACGATGGCCACTGAAGACCATGGAGATGGTCCAGAAGCTTCAGCTTTGAGCTTCTGTGCCGCTTGTGGGTTCAGCTGAACCACAGCGCCATCGAGAACTTTTTAGGTAGATTCCGTTCACTCCTCAGTAAAGTTTCGCGGCCCTGTTGGCTTCAGCATCACCGCTAAAGCACAGAAGTGTGGTGAACCCCACTGGTGCCACGCCAACGTCTTCCCGGCCGGGCCAGTGCGGGACAGACCGACCCTCCCGCTGCTGAAATCTCGCCCCGGCCTTTGTGGCCTGCGCTTTGATGCTGTTTCACGGCAGACCCGTTGGAGGGCACGAGGGCCGTGCGGGGCGGCTGCGGTGCTGGTGCGGGGACGGCTGTCAGCCGGGCTTGGCGTGCCATTCATCACCGGCGACGGTCCATGCCGCGGCATCGTCACCTAGCAACGGCCCGGCCACGGCAGGCGGGACTTTATTTTTTTTTTTTTTTTTTAAACACAAAAATAAGGCAATAATTTATAAATTTGCATTTTTATTTTAACAAACGTGAATATTTTGGTGGCGGGGTTGAAATTCCAAGCCGGAGACATTTTTGCTTTGCATCCCGTGACTCCAAGCGCTGGAGCGGTGGCTGCCTCGCCGAGATGGAGCTATCCATTTCGTGCATACCGGCGTTTAAAGTTGAGCCTGACATTGTGCGATGGCATTACCCTGTTTTTTTCTTTTTTTTTCTTTTTTTTTTTCCATACGTATGTGCTATAAAAAGTAATAGAGTTAAATGACAGAGTGGGCTTTTTAAATGTAACTTCTGCTTTTCAGGCTGAACTTTCAGGTCTCATTTTTTTTTTAATCAGAAGGAAGAAAAGGCAGAGAAGTATATAAGCTGAAATTATTCATCTTCCGCTCTTCTAAAACACCTTTAAGATCGCAGAAGTCTTCTGAACTCTATATTGGCAATTCATGGCGCGGCAACTCGCTGCAAAATACCCTCGTTCGTTTTCACTGATTGAATTTGCTGATTGTTAATGTGTCTAAAAGCGTTACGTACTTTTGAAGTCATCTCCTGCTAAAGGATTTATAGGAGAGACTATTGAAGTGCCATGGCATTTCCTCTGTTGTTATGACAGTATTATTGAGTAAATAGTTTAATTTTAGTGCCCTAGTTAAAAAAAAAAAAAAATCTATAATGACCGCCACATAAATCGTTTGCTTTTATTTTTTTTTTTTTCTATATTTAATTCCCTCCAAAGAGAGTGGAGTTGAAAATAGGCTAGTACCTAAGACATGAATTCTGTTAAATATTAAAGAGATCTCATCAATGATTTTATTAGTCTCAGTACTCGGTGAAGGCCGCACTGACATCTGAAGCCTAATGATTTTTTTTTTTATATATTTAAAGCCTCGTACTGCACCTTTAAATATTGAACAATATTGAAAAATATAGAAGTACTTTTTTTGTATATTAGCTCTAGGCAGAACTGTTGTATGATTTCCACTCCTTTCATGACATTGTAATGATGTTACCACATACAACTTTATCTTGCATGAAAAGGTGAAGTCATGAGTGATTTCTCCAATTTAAAAGCACTCAACCCTCACAGTGCTAGAAATGAATATTTTGCATATATTCATGCAACAATGATTCAATTTAAGATTTCTATTTTCAAACATTGCTTGAAACCTTCGGTATGTTAGTAGTAAAATTGCCAAAATGTGTAATAAGATTTATTATAGATGAGTAGCATTTTATTTAGTATTTCATGTTAACACGCTTTTAGGGTTACCCTGGTTTAGCAGAAGAATTCATCTTTCTTTTCTAATCAGAGCTAACACTTTATTGTATTATTAAGATACACTTACTGCGCAATTGTATATCGCTATCGGAGCGGAATTTTCTCCGCCTGGCAAACCCGTGCCTGGCCGATGCACGGCGTCGGCCTCCTGCACTCAAACCCCACCACTCGATACTGTCCCGCTCCCCGTTGCTTTGATTTGTATTCTGGTTTTTAGTTTTCCTCCTAAAAGACCGTCTTTAGCTCCAGCGGCAAACCCTGTCCTGGGAGCTACCAGCCCGGTGACCAAAAGGCAAACCGCTGAGGTGGCCGAGTTTGTCACAAAGCTTAGAATCATAGAATCATAGAATGGTTTGGGTTGGAAGGGACCTTCAAAGGTCATCCAGTCCAACCCCCCTGCCAGGAGCAGGGACATCTCCAACCAGATCAGGTTGCTCAGAGCCCCGGCCAACCTGGCCTTGAACATTTCCAGGGATGGGGCATCCACCACCTCTCTGGGCAACCTGTTCCAGTGTTCCACCACCCTCAGTGTCAAAAATGTCTTCCTAATATCTAATCTACCTCCCTCTATTTTAAAACCAAAAAAAAGCTTCCAAAAGCTTCTTTTTGTAGCTTCACTTTCGTCCTCTTCCCATCGCAGCATTGGTCGTGGAGCTGATCGGTAGGAGCCACTGTTCCTCTGAACGTCTGTGGCGGGGCATGTTCGTTGATGCTTTTTGCAAAATGCCCTATGTGCCGAGGCCACCCCCTGCTGATTTCATGGCTTGGCTCGTGGAGGTGTGTTGTGGCATGGAGGCTGTGTGAACGCTGTGTAAGTCAACAGGAGAGAAAGCAGGAGAGCAGAAGCTTAACCTAAATGTTTTGTTTCTGCTGCCTCACTGCCTTCTTTGTGGTCTGGGGCAGGTTGCATCCATGCTGAAACAGCATCATCCTGCATCCACAAGCCTGATATTTTCATGACTTTGGTGATTAAGGAGTGGTAAGACCAGGCCTGAAAAATTCCTGGCATTTTGATCCTCTGACCAAGGTCCAAATCCTGGTGCCTTTCTTGCCTCCGGTAATCCCTTCACGCTTAGCCCCGGTGCAGCCACTTGCGGAACGAAACGACACGTCCCACAGGTAAGGGGCTCATCCTGTGGGGAAAAAATGCCGAGCGACGCGCGGCGATGAGCTGCCGCGCCGGAGCCGGAGTGATAAATATGTTTACATCTTTTAAAAGTTGTAACTCGGCATGGATGAGCTGACATCTCCCCGGTTCACGTTTGACTCGCAAGCAGAGAGAGCTGATCTGCTCTTAGGGAAGCTTTCTCTTTGACTGGGGAGCTGGAGAGGGTAGTGAGAGCGGCTTTCAGAGATGAAAATAATTGTACACTTTTTGTATTATTATTATTTTTGGCAAAGAGCTCGCGTTTCAGCTTTCCAGCATATTACATCATTACATTGTATAATGCATCATAATGATAGAGTGAATGGAAATGAAGAAATGCCAGCTTCTGTTGCAAGTTTAAAGACAGACACACATTTTCAGCTGGGAAAGCTGCTGTTCAGCTAAGTGTTTTCCTAGATGAAACAAAGCTGCAATCCCACTTGGCATTCGCATTAATTGTGGACTTGCCAACGGGCCAGTTTCACTGGTGTATAAATTAGTGCAGAATTATTCAACTCATCTCAATAACTAAGAGAATATCCTCATAAAGCTTGCTGAGCTGTAAGACATTCCCCCCTCCCCCTCACTTTCCAGGGTATTTTGCACCCTATACTTAGAAAAATCGCAGAATTTGCATGCCATTCCAAAAAAAAAAAAAAAAAAAAAAAAAAAAAAAAAAAAAAAA
>WHYT01014486.1:43528-57975 GCA_009806455.1 Tetrax tetrax | reverse complement strand
ATCTGAATTCCAGACTTCCAATGATTAAGAAAAATGTGAATTTTTAAGTATATCTTAACTTCATACCAAAACCCATGTGGTCCAGATGAGCAAACACAGAGTTGAGAAATAATGTTAGTTTGTATTCTTATTATTCTAAATTATATTTTAAACTTGTTTTCTGAAGTTTATTCCTTATTTAAGTTACTTATCCCAGCAACAGACAAACAAAATGCTATATTTCCTTTCACTGCTCTTCTGAGATGTGGCCTCCGTTTTCCCAGCTAAATGAAAAGACCGAATTAATTGTAAGCATCAAACAATTTCAGCAATTCCTTTTCATTTGTTTTGATGATGGAGTGAAGTGCTTTGCAGCGGTTCTGCAGCTCACGCCATCATAGGCGCGATAGTTCAGGATCTCTCGTATGCTTTTGTTAAAATCCCTCCTAATTTTTGGTCAAATTGACAGTCCCTTCTTTGATGCCCAAACAGGGGAAGTTTGCAAGCCTGCTTTATCCGTAAGGAATTATACGTCCATGTGTATACTTCTGCAAGTATATAGGGATTTTTCTATATAGCCATACGCACGATTAATGGTATCTTTTGGGGTAATTCTGGTGTTATGGTCATGCATGGAGCTATGAGCACTTCGTGGACTTCTTAACGGCAGCGAACAATTTCTGCCGTGCGGTGTCGAGGCTCTGTGACCCTCGTGTTAGGGACACGGGTGGGAAGCGTGTGGGTAGTGTCTCACAGGAGATATTTGGCGCTGTGTACGAAGGGACCTTGAGAGCTGTAAGAGGATTCCTGTATCCTTTCCAAGCTTTGTGAATCACCGCCGAAAGCTCCCGACGCCTGATAGTCCAGCCAAAGGCCAGACGCTGGCAATTAGCGTGATCTTTCAGCGCTCAGCCAACACGTACTTTGCTCTGGCAGGTGTCACACCTTGATCAGCGCAATTGCATATTGGCATCAACCACTAAACGTGGTTCCTGCTAGTTGGAAAAAGGAAAGAATCCTCAATAAACGCAGCCAAGGTTGGTACGCAAGGAGAGAAAGAGGGCTAATGCTTCAAGGAAAATGATGGCGTTGTGGTTGCTGTTGACCTTTAGTAAACACCGGCGCGTTTAGAGAAGGACACCATTGCCATATATATATATGTATATATAAAATATGTATATAAAAAAGTTTGCATGAAGGTTTTCAAGTGAAATAAAACTACAGCAAGCGCATCAGGGTCATTGCTTTTTATTAGCATTTGTTGCTGAGCTCTAGGCCATCATTCCTTCTCGCTGTTTCCAAGGAATGTAAAGCTCCTGTTACAACTCGGATGAGCTCTCTTATTACCTTCCTATCCGTTTCTTTTTCACTTATTCATTCCTCAAACGCTGACCATTTTAATGCAGCTGTAACTGGCTGTGGCCTCTGCCGCAGAAAGGAGAGAGTTTGCAGATTGACTTCCAGCAGTTGCTGGGCTTGGTCACGGACAGCTCTCCGTGTCCGCCGGGAGAGCTGTGACCCACAAGAAAGCTTTCCGTACCGTTGCAGAACATACTCTGAAATTTCACAGATTTGGAAGGAATGGCAACCAGGGCATCCAGCACTCATGGGTTTGGGAGAGGTGACAGCAAACCTATTGAGGCACAATCAGCTGGTTTATTCTGTTGGTAGCTTTTGATTGTATTTGTTTCCCCACCAGTTAACTTGTTAAGGGTTTTCAGGACATTTTCTCCACATCCTAGGGTTGCTCCAAGGCTTCTCAGTTAGAATAATAGAATCATAGAATGGTTTGGGTTGGAAAAGACCTTTAAAGGCCATTCAATCCAACCCAACCCCCCTGCAAGGAGCAGGGACATCTCCAACCAGATCAGGTTGCTCAGAGCCGCATCCAACCTGGCCTCGAATGTTTCCAGTGATGGGGCATCCACTACCTTTCTGGAAAACCTGTAGAAAGGACAACAATGGGGCTCAGATTTTTGGAACTTCAGCCCCTGTTCTTCAGCACCTGAGCTAAGAGTCATCTTTACAAAACCTGCAAATCCCAACGATTCCTTCCATGACACTAATGGTCAGATTTTAGAAGGACTCATGAATTAGTTTTCTTTAATGCACAAAGTACGTTGTTCTTGAGTAGGAAAATACTCTGTGCTGGATTGGACGGCCATTTTTTCGTAGGTGAGCCATGGATATAAAGTCCAACCTATTAGTCTATATGCTGTCCTGAAATTCAAGTCTAGGAATCCACTGAGCGCAGCAGATCCCACTGCTGGGACTGAAGTGAGAAGTCGTGCCACTGCTAACAGGTATCTTTGCTTAGTGTTTTAAGTGATGCAAACATGTTTTAAAGAGTCCTGTGGCGTATCCCTTGTCCATCCTAACAGATATGCCTCCGAATGAACACGTAACATGGTTTTTAACATCTGCTAATCTTCAAAACATATGTAATATTAAAGGAAAACGTGGTAATTCTTTCAACGCCCTATCATTGTGAATTCATAGCATATTCATTGTAATAGCATTGATCAAAATGAATTCATTTGGTATTCATGTGGATGTCACATGTACTTCCATAGGTGTTTCATTGTAAATTAGCATTTCTCAGAGGACACTTAAAATAAAGTGTTACTGAAAGTTCTCATTACACATATTGCTGAGATTAGTACATTAAGGATCATGTACTTACATAGCACTAATGCATTTCTGCTGCTTAAAATGCTGCATTACCCATTTCTGATATCTAGCAAATATCTAAAGCAATTTTGAGAATTACTGACATCCTGGAGGAAGTGGTGCTTTTGTGATTAAATTGGTTTTGTGTATTTCACTTTGACTTATGAAAAAAAAAAAACCCGTGCCAGATATACTTAAATGATTTTTTGATTTAAATGACTTTAGCATCAAGTAAAAACCAAAAAAAAAAAAAAAAAGTGCCACATCTAATTAGAAAAAACCAAAAACAAATGTTATAAATGCTTCTGGGTCTTCAAACTTGTCTCACAAAGCCAAATTAGCTGACTCTTGAGTGTGCTGTGGCGCAAGCTTCCTGATGGATTTGCTTTCAGATTATTGCTTTCTATGAGAAAGACAAGAAGTTTTGTGGTCTCAGGCAGATGCGTCTCTGACATCTTGAGTTGTCCATTACAGCTTGTTTGGTCTGAAGTTATTTTTGAAAAGATGAATTTTAGAGAAGGCTACGGAGCCTTTTATAAATAGCTCACACAAGGTACGTGGCGGTAACTATCAAAAGGATAGAATTGTTTGAGGCCCGAAACACTCTAAACCTGTCTGACAACGTCGTGGATGCCCTCCATTCTGGACAGGATTGATGTAATTATTTTAAGATTTTTATTGCAGCCCTAATTAAAAAAAACTCTGAAGTTTAACAGTGGGCCTGATCCTAGCACAGACCTTTGGAAAAATATGGGGAAAGGGCATCATTCTGGTGTTTGTGTTGGGAGGTAAGAGTCAGATTTGGCTGTGAGGTGTTACAAAACCTATCCCACTTAACAGAGTCTCTTAGCAAATATTTACTTGCTCTTCTGGCTTCATCCACGAGCGTTGTGGTGTGCAACGCGGGCTTGCAGCAGGCGCCGGTGGGCTGCGCAGGAGGCACCCTTCCCAGAGCTGAAAGCACAAAGAGAAGCTGGTATTGTGGTCAAAATACCAGTCTGGGCTGTGGGAGACTTGGGTCCAGTCCTGGTGTTGTGCCACCCTGTTCAAGAAAGTGGTGTGGGGAGAGCAAGCTTCTTTCTTCTTGTCGCTTGTCCTGGCTAAGGCGGCTGGGGGCTTTCCCTCCTGGAGAGGGAGGAGGAGGAGACGGAGGGGAGAACAAGCTGAGGAAGAAATCTCATGCTTCTTGATATTGCTCAGATATCTCACGCCTTAAGCTTCTTCAGGCATGACCCTCCCCACACTTGCGGCTGATTTCCAGCTTTTCCTGACTCTGATCTCTATAGTGAGTTGAGCCATAGCTCCAGAAACGAAGTGTGTCAAATCTGGGAGAGGATGGATGTGTGCTCGAGTATCAGATGCATGTTAGTGCTCAGCTTTATTTCTTGCCTTGCTTATTTTTCCAGAAGTTTTCAGGTCTGAAAGAATTTGCCTAGTTTATAGCGTTTGCTAGATCGGTTTGAGAGCGTGCGGTACGGCAAAGCCCAGGATAAGGTATGTAATCCAGAAATCCTCTTCAGGTTAGAGCCATAATTAGCTAATGTGAGATAATAAATAGCTTCTAAAATCACGTGAAAAATATGATAGTGCTGTAAAACCTGTTTTTATAATCCTGCTCCTCCCCTTTTCTGCCTCCTCCTCCTTCCCTTCAGCGTAACAAGGACCCTAATAGGCTTCATGTGTAAGTGCCTATTTTTATTAAAGACAAGTGTAATCTTTTGTAGTCCAAATGTCCCTATCATAAACGCGAACGGAGGAAAATATTAGGACTCGTTTATTTATGAACCCGTTAATAATGAGGCGCCGTTAGGAAAAAGGCTTTCTCAGCACAAAGCCTACTGAACAAACAACGCACGCCGGGGAAGAAGAGCTAGTTAGCCTTCCTGACTTAGATAAAGCTACGGAGAAATGACAAGTGCCAGTAATTAGCAAAGCCTCTTCAACAAGATAACCCTATACATCTTTGTCTATTTCAATCACCAAAGACTCCGATTCGGTGTAAAATTAAAGCCGGGATGCCATCAATTTCTGTTAACCTCTTTATATTGTTCTGTGTTCATGCATACGTGATAGATAGTTTTTGTCATTTTATTAAATGGCGACATCTCGGTACGCATGTGACTAAAACTGTTTTCTCCTTAGCAAAGTATTTTTAATCATCTCTCCATTGCCTTTATTAATTCAGTTCTTCTCAGTCCTAACCGCCTTATCCTGCAGCCGTCCTAGGGGGTGCAAAAATTTGTGCCCACTCCTTTTTTGAGCAGTGTATCTGTGATCAAGAAGTTTGTGCCCTTTCTCATATTCACGGGAGCAGAGACAGTAGCTCTGCGTATGCTTGTTGACCGCCTGCAGAACATCCTCTTGCATTTTCAGTGGAACAGGGCAAAGTTTGCTGGTTACAGTCATCGGTGATCAGGAGCAGACCTCTGGTTTCCATGAGCATGGCCTCCTCTCTCCATATTTGTCTGGATGGACAGTCCTCGTTTGGTTTTGGTGGTGTAGCTGCTGTTCTGGGCTGTGGGATCACGAGTAGACCTCTGGTTTCCATCAGCGTGGCCTCCCCTCTCCATACTTGTCTGGATGGACAGACCTTGTTTGGTTTTCATGGTGTAGCTGCTGCTCACCTGCTTAGGGCATGAGCCAAAGCCCATTGAAGTCAACTGAAAACCTCCCACCAACTTTGTGGTCCTTTGTCCATGAACGGGGTCTGTATCCAAACTACTTTCTTCTACCCTAAATGGCGAGCTCTGGGGTTTTTTCCCCACAAACTTCCAACATTTGTGAGCTTGTACTCGCCGAATTTCCCTATGACTTTCAGATAAGTCAGAAAACACGTTCACCTGAAGCATCACGGGGCGGGGGGAAGGTTATAAATCAACCCTTTTCCTTGACATGGGGGTAGGTTTGCTGGGAGTGCTTGCAGAGTTAGCACTGAGTGACCTGAGAAGTTGCATGTGGCGTTGGGTGTCATAACAAAAGTTCCTTCTGGCTCCTTTCTCTCGCTCCGTAATGTCTTTTTACTTGTTTTAAGTACTCCAGGCCCTGACTTCTGAGGTTATTAATCTTCATCTGTGCTCTTTTTAAACTTTACTACTAGCACTTTTTTTGCCTCAGATATGCTTTTATTCATTCTTTTCAGCAGCAATAACCTCTCATATTGGCCAAATTAGGAAATAATTGCAAATAATAGAGAATCCTTTTCCAGCACTACAATAAAGGATTATATATGTGCTGTCCGTGAGGGATGGCACGGAGTGTAAATACCAAAATACGGGCAAATAGGCAGAGAAGTGAAGTGTGCTCGTTGGCTCTCGCTCTGGGTTTCTTCCTGGCTCAGAGGTCTTTGTGTTTGGAGATGAGTTTGTCAGCCTACGGTAGAGGCACGTCACGCATGGTGGTTTGCAGAGGAAGAAGGGAAAAGTAAGAGCCGATGTTGGGGGTCAGCTCGTGCCAGTCCCTGCACATTGCCTGTCCAACCTAGCTATTTGCAAGCCAGCAAAATTGTCTAATTTTGCGTCATGTTGATAATTACTCTTCAATTATGAATATATCTGTAGGGTGTCCGGATGTGCTTGTGCAATATAAAAAAAACCCCTCTACTCTCAGGTGTCTAGCTGCTTGCATACATAGGCATTTTCAGGATCAAAGCTCCTATGAATGTTATTCACAACAAATAATTCTATCAGCTCTTGGGAAGAAAATACGGAGAACGTTCATGTAATGCTGCCATCTCAGTTGGGGAGCAAGGAAATATGTTGACTGTGGGAGAGAGCAAAGCTCTCTCGATGCTCTCATCGCATTAACGCTTACCTTCCTCCCTTCCAGTCAAAGTTCTCTGAGCTGCTGCTTTCCATTGTTCTTTATTGTTCATTTGAATCAGAAAGTAATATTTTTCCTCTCTAATTCAGGAAAAATTGTCATTGCCCACCTCCTGCTGAGGGGAAAAAAGTGCCGGAGCCCATCTCCTATGAACTTCTCCTCACTTCACATGCGGGCTGCAATGACTTCTTTCGAAATGTAACAGGCTATTATAGAAGTACATATTTACACAGTATTTTAAGACGCACATTATCCACCTGATAGACCATAACAGCTCACCATTACAGCCTATTGAATAAAACCTCTTTGCACCATTTTTTCCAAGCGGATACTTTCTACGTGATAAATTGAGAATCTGTTGCATAAAAGTGCAAGTTGGTTGTGTAGGACCGTAGGCGGGCGCCGTTTATCTTTGACACGCTGCAACGGGAACGTCTTGCTCTGACCCTGCCCTGCAGAATGAATTATTCTGACCAGAGAGATGCATCCTGAATCCCCAAGGACCTGGGAGCATCCCAGGGCAGTTCTCCTGTACTGGTTTTGCCTCCCAGTCCTAGATATTTTCCTCTCTTCTGCGGAGCCATTTTCCTTCTTCCTGAGCTGGTGCCAGTGTTAAAAGGGACCCCTCTATTCTGAAAACATCTCCTCTTGGCTTTCCTGCCCAAACTTCCCGTGCTTGTTTGACTCACTCCAGCTAATCTGTACTTGAACGGTTTCTCTCTTCCAGGAGCTCACGTTAGAAACTGCACTGCCCTGGGTGCCATCTCTCTCTTTGTCCAAGAATGCTCGTTTTGAGTAGATAATAAAAATTTAACAAGCCTCCTTTATTAGCCTGGAGCTAGGCATAAGGACTCTTTCTGTCATCTCCTGTGAGCTTTAACTTAACAAGAAACAAAAGACAGCAGAGAAGGCCACAAGACCCCAACTTCAAAATGAAGCTTGCCGCTGAAGACACAGTGTCCCTAGTATCAAACAGACTGAATAAGCTGCAAATAGACAAAATTCCCAACTTGTTATAAGATGAAATAGAGCCCAGCCCCTGTTGTGAAACAATTTTACATTGCAGATGTTCACGAATGCATGGAAAACGTGGGGACTTCAAGTCTCTCTTCGTTCCCTATCTTCAGGATGTCAAAACTGATTTTTTTTGAAGAAACTCTAAAATAGTTGCATTTGACTCCTGAGAAGAGACTTGCATTTCTGGAACAAAAAAAAAGAATTCCAGCCAGCTCAACAGCGTTGTCTTCTTCCCCCCCACCATTCAAATGAAGCATACACAACAGAAATACCAAACAGGCATGGGTTTTACATATCATGCCAATTCTGATCCGAAACAGTTTGTTAATATAAATCACCTCCAAAAAAGGGAAAGATTTTAAAGGGAAGCGAGTAGCTGCCAAAAAGACTTGCACACAGAGCCAGTGTCTAACGCTGAACCTAGTAGGAATTATGTATTTCCACTCCTCATGAAGCAAAGCAGTGGGGAGCCAGTGCTTTGAACCATGCATGGGACACTTGCTGTGAGACCCCACTAGAAAGCATATGGTTTGAGAGGAAACAGAAACACCATCCAAAAAAGCGCTGGTCTATAACCAGCAGATCTGTAAATAGTCGAAACCCATCCCTCGCTTCCTCTGCAAGAGGGGACCGAAGGGCCCCGTCTTGCCTTTGCTGTGCCCGTCCCCCACCGGCACGTCAACACGAGCTCCGACCCCACTGAGATGACTTCTCTGCACCTCTCAAAACAGAAGGAAATGGTTTGGAGGGGCAAACGTCCCCCCGTGGATGCAGGGCTGCCTGTTGGCCATGCTTTCACATGGCGGACTGCCATCGGTAGGGTTCCCGCAGCCTGAGCACCTACCCACCCTGCTCTGCTCCACCTTTCTCCAGCACTTCTAGGAGGAACTTCCACAGCGTCCAACCCACAGGTTGGAGCTGACCTTACATCTGTGGTTTCATCTTGAGCATCTCCTCCTTCGCTCTTTGCTCTTGACTCATTTGTGAAGAAGGGCCGTGCAGTCAGAAGTTGTGGTATTCTGGATTTTCCAGGTGTGTTTGGGAAAACCGCTCTCACTTTTTAAATAGTGTATTTGGTTTAATTTTCATTATTTTTAGGTGTTAAATTTTAGATCGGTACAGTATGTCTTAAACTACTGTATTAGAATGCTGCTTGACTCACTTCCAAATTGAAGACCTTTTAAAAAAATTGAAGCAGTCCAATAATTTTAAATCACTCTGCACTGTGCATTGCAATTTAAAATTATTGGAGTGCTTCAAATTTTTATAAGCCCTTGAATTTGGAAGTGATCAAGGTTCTGGGCATTCTCAGTGTAGAGCAATTTAAAATTATAAGAGCTGTCAAATTTTTATATAAGCACTTCAGTTAGAAAAGGGATTTGGGTTCTGGGCATGTGCAAAGGGGAGCAATTTAAATTATTAAAGTGCTTCAATTTTTTTTCTAAGCACCTGATTTTGGAAGGGTTTTGGTTTGTGCGGCCTAAAATGACAACTTCCTTTGAGAGTTTCTTCTTAAAAAGAATTTCAATCGTGCAAACTAAAGTATTCTTTAAAATGTGAATTCGCTGATACTTTAAAAACTGATTTGCACAGAGCTTCGTGCCCAGGACATCGATTTTTTTTCCACTTATTTCATCATTTCACTCTTTAAGGGGCAAATTGATGGTACAGAAATAGCTGCCTCTTTGGATTGAAAATTTTTTCCAACTGTTGCACTCATGGTGCAAAAAAAAAAAAAGAGTGGAAAATTGCAAAATTCGCTGAGAATAAATGAGTGTGTTTTCCATGGACTATCCTGCTTGGCCAATAAAACTTACAGAGGATGCAAAATTGAAACAATTTATTATTAAATCTCCCTATAACGTCTCTCAACACTCTAAATGAAAGCCATGTGATAGCTGACTGAATCTGAAGGAAGGAAATTGGAAAGCAGCTCTGTTTGCACACTCGTGCTCCGTACTGGAGTGATTCCTGCCAGGAGCCGTGCTAGGTTTGCCGTCTTTGCCGTGAATCCTGCCCCGTCCCTTGGCTTTCCAGTGGTGCACAGCTGTGGGTGCACGGACTGGGTGAAAATTAATGCTTGGTGGGCACAGGCAATTTTGCATTCTGCAGGGAGGATGCGATTCACGCACCAAATCCCGTTCTCTGTTGCAGCGGGATAAATGCAGAGTGAACCTGACGTAGCTGAGCCGGAGAACGCTGTGCCGGGATGCAGGATTTGGTCCACGGACTAAGAGATGTCCATACTGAGCTGCCAAAGGGAAGAGAATAAGGGAGGTGAGCACGCCGGCCTCTCAGTCCACGCTCCTCTCATCTTCTGTCGTCTTAAAGCCAAGGATCCACCCCATGGGATGGGTATCAAGGTAATTAGTTAATGAATAGAGGGCACTGTGTATCTTAAGCCTCGCGTATCAGGAGTACGTGTAGAGCGGAATAGTGCATTTCGTCAAACACCGGTTTAATATTTTCTTCCCCTCAAATGCTCCTTTCACTTGTTACCATGGAGGTGATAGGTGACCATTTGTAGGGTTTTTTTTTTTTGCCTTGGAAAATTAAGTTTTTGAATAAAAGCCAGTGATTGAATTAAATAGGAGCAAAGATACGGCAGAGGTGAAATTCAAAAGACAATACGTAATAATTGGTTTTAAAGCAGGAGCCAGATTAATCATAGAGTCAGGAACAAAGGGAAACATTCCTTAAAACCTGTTGTGTTTTCCTTTGGAGTTTTTTCAGAAAGGTAAAAGCACAAAAATGGTTTTTTACTTTCCCTGCCATTAACTGCATCTCCCTCTTGGGATGTGAAAGCCGGGGGCAGTTCTGTGCCAGAAGAACAAGGAATGGGAGACCAAACATATTTTTGCTTGGTATGAATTGATTGGGACTGTGGTTTCACTGAATCCTTCTGGAAGTTTGCAGCAGGTGCTGGATAAGCTCTGCTCAGCCCCACTCCTCAGTGTGAGATGGGAGCTGCGGAGGTGGGATGCGCCGGGGGCTGCGTGCGAGGTTGTGTCAGCGAGGAGAAAAGGTTTTCTGGGTAAAGTTGGGTAGGAGCAAACTCTCTGTCTGTCCCCTTGTCTTTCTGTCGGGCGCGCGGGCGTGAATTTAATGAAAAAGCTGCAGCGGCAGGAGAGCGATAGGGGCAGGTCCGGCGGTGGCTGGCAGCCGGTCCTCGCGAGGATGAGCGCGTGCGTCAGATGAATGCGCGTGGTTGCAGGTACGTGCAAAGGCAGAGAGGTATCGAGCGACACAGAGGAAGACCCTGGTCCCGTCTATCCGAATCCCAATTCTGGCACAAAATAAAGAGGGAATCGGCTCTGAGACGCCGCCTCGCGCAGACACACGTACCAGCACCCAGGCTGCCTTCGAGTTCCCATCTCGCCGATTCACTTCAGAGGCTGCGTGCTGGAACCCCGCTTTTGGGCTCTATTCATGCTAATGTTGACAGGTTTTTTTCCTCCTTTGTTACATTGTGCAAACCAAATAGAAAGTGAGGTGAGCTTGTCTGAGCAGATGAAAGATGGCAAGAAATTGGCGCTTGGGGACCAGTGTCTTGGTGACATCGACTCTGCAGTCCTTTTTTTTCTCTCTCTGCCTGCCTTCCCCTCTCCCTCTCATTCTCTCTGAAATGGTCTGTGCCTCCAGTAATTTACATAATACTCTTCTGACACCTTTACTTTAGTCATCAATCACAGTACCTTCTCTCAGTCTATCTTTTGTCTGAGCATGTCTCTTCTTTATCAGGCCATGCACAAAAGATTAATTTCACAGTTTTTCTCCCTTCTTTCTTTCCTTGCAAGATACAAAGCTCATGAAATGACAGAAGCAAGATAATGAAAACAACAATGCAAGCAATTTTTTTTTTTGTTCTTGCTGGTTGGATCTCAAGATACTTTTTTTAACCTCATTGTGTGCCATCTGTCTTAGAAAAGGTCTGCTCTGTATTTTTTAATACAATTCTGATGCAGTTCTGAAGACTACCTGGGAAAAAAAAAATACATATTTTAATCAGGCCATAGGCACTGGTTAAAAAAAAAAGAAAAAAAAAAAAGGAGAATTTGCTAACAATTAAAGCGAGGGGTCCATTTCTAATGGTGGCATGGGCTACTGCACAGTGCCCATGCCCCAATTAATATTAATGATCTCTTGTGCATAGCAAATTTATGGCATTTGATTGACTCACACAACTACACTTCAAGCTGTCATGTAAAGTGAAATATATGGGCACCGCGGCCTAATTTGCATATGCATATATTCTTAATATTAATTAGTCTAATGGATCTAAGGACCTGGAGATAATTTGAGTACTGGGAGAAGAGAAGCAAACAAACAAAATGAAACTTGCTGAAACGTGCCCTGGTACGGCTTGGTCCTACAGTCAAATAACTCTCCCAAAACGCAAAATAATTGGCGTGGATTTCTCCTCCTTCCCCGTGTCTCTCCCAGGACCGGCTGAATTAAAATCTTATCCCATATAGTGCATGGTTTTGGCTCTGACCCTGACACTTTTGAATTTGAAATGTTTAATGTGCCAAATAGATTACAGAATCGTATACAGATGAGTTTGAGCGCAGGCTTACGGGTGTAGGGCAGGGCGATGAGGTTTGCAGCCCGGCGCGGGGGCTATTTCCCAGTACACCTGTGTAATTTCCATTAATATTAATGGGAGCTGTGTGAGTTTATTGGGAGAACTTGGCCTTGGAACTTAGCTTTGTGCTTGCATTGCCTGGGAACGATGGCGCAGATTTCCAGAGGAAACAGCCCCCTTTTGACTGTCTGGCGTTGGTCTTCCCAAGTCAGTGAAAATTCACTGGTTTTGGTTCTCCGGGGAGCGAGAAAGCAAGGAGGCATCAGGGTGATCTTTTCTGTTTGACTTCTGTCATGCGCCAGATTGGCTTGCGGGGAGGCTGAGCTCCTAATTCTGGATGTGCCCCTACATCTATACAACTCATCTTGGTGCTAACCAACTTTAATTTTTCCCCGCGCCCAGACAAGCGAGTGGACAGGGCGGGCTTCCTATCGGTGTACGTGGTCACCGGCTTCGTGTGCCGGCATTCATTATTAGCGCTGGGTGTTTAATATGCACGGTGATGAGCCCCTAACAAATCACCTCTGGTAAACTATGCCCAGTTCTCTCCTACGCGGTCGGCGAGAGGAATTAGCGGAGTTTAGCCTTGGATGTTGAAGCCGTCCTACAGACTGGCACGTGGCCTCCGCCTGCCCAACTCCTCCCTCCTGAAATGAGTGAGCCATTTCACCAATTCTGTAGATTTTAGTATATTCACTGCACGACTGGTGGTGTCTGCTGTGTCGTAGTGTGAGCTGCCTCCAGCACGCTTGGGCTGAGCACGATGCTGTTGATTTCAGGAGAGTTGGACAGGTGCCTTTTTGTGGCTACGACAAGATCTGCCCAGATGCACCAGCATTACGATGCTTTGTGCAAGCTGAGGAGTGTGTTTGGACGGTCAAGAGGAGGTTGGCAGTGGGATCCATGCACTAAGTCTTTCCAGGACCGTTGGAGGGACTTAGGGAGGGATGCTCCGCTGCCCCTGCAAATAGGCAGAAGGCAGGAGGAGGTGACCATCACCATGTGCAGTAGTGTGATGATCCCAATGGACAAGCAGAGTAGGATCAGCCTTCCTGGGAGCTCTCTGGGAGAAATGGTGGCTTAGGACATTCTTGTGCAGCGTTCTGCATGAAGGCAAGTGGGAAGGGTGTGTGGGATGTGTCTGGCTGCGGCTCTCTTACAGCCGGGCCTGGTGGCTCTGAGGTGGTTTCTGTGCTGATGAGGAGGTGGCAGAGGAGTGACCGTGCATACGGTGTCCCTGCGACCAGGGGAGTTTCTGCGTGGGCAGTTTCGGTGAAGCTTGGGCAGCCAGCTGAGGAGCTGGGGCTGCAGCTACCACACAACCCCTTCGCCGGCAATCTGCGGGGAGCAAAGCGCTGCTTAGAGCAGGGAGGGATGAAAATCCCAAAGGCTGGAGCATAACAGAGGCTCCCTGAAGACAAGGAGCTGGGAAACTGGTTAATGCTGTTCCCAACCTCGGGGGGCTGTGGGGGCTTCAGCCTGGGGTCCGGTGCCTGACTCCCCTGGGTTGTTTCATGTAACAAAGAAAACACCACGCGGCTTCAGCCCGTTTCCAGTCTGCGAAGCTGTAATGAATCTGCAAGTTGCTGATTGCCTTTACGAGGTGCTAAACACCGATGGCTGCCTGATACCAGGGAGCAGAGCGCGGGCTCTTGGCTGGATCAGGTCTACAGCGAGTTGTTCTATAGAAAAAAATGACTTTCCTGTACGAGGGCATCACTTATATACGGAATATATATAACAAAACCTGGAAAGCCTCTAGTCACTCATTTTAGCTGCTAAAATGCCTTCAGGCCAACATTCCTGCTGTGAAAGGGGTTATGGACATGTCATATGGGGGTCATCAGTGAAAAATATACCCAACTTTTGTTATTTTTAAGTCTAAATCAAAAACCTCTTTTCACAATCCACTAAGGGACAATTTACTAGAGAGCAGAATGTGGTATCAATTATTTCTGTGGGCATCCTTTTTGTTACAAGAAGCAAAGAGGATTGCTTGAGAGTCAATAGCATGACTCCATCTCAGATTACTAAATAATGAAATGCTAAACTTGGCCTAGAGTAAGGACTATTGCTGTCTCAAAGGGACCAGAGGCTTCAATTAAATCAGAGGACAGTGTTCAATGAATGAGAAAAGGATGCTTAAGGTACGGTGACATATTACCGGATTTTACATTTAATTGCAGTGCTTTGTTCTTTTAATAAAAGCACAAGAGCGGTGGATTTCCATTATGGTCATCTGGTGGCATTGTTCGCTGTGGACAGTTTATTGTAATTTATTGGCTATGTTTAATCCCTCTATTTTTCATATAAATGAATTCTGTCTGCTTTATTTTATGAATTTTCTTTGCTTTTTTTTTTTTTTTTTTTAAAAATA
>WHYT01014486.1:0-22946 GCA_009806455.1 Tetrax tetrax | reverse complement strand
TATTCATTAATAAATTCATATTCTGAGTTTTCAATAAAAGAAGAAAATGCAGTGTAAACTGGAGTTACTTAGTGACACCCAGCTCATTGCTTTTTATTGTTGCTCGCAGCTACGAAGCCTTCGCCGCGCACTAGTAGAATTTATTACTGTCTGTCTTTGTGGCAAGTTGGCGAAGTGAGCCTTTTGAAGAAAATTGACCCACACTTCATGAATATGATGAAAAATGCCAATAACACTACAAAGACAAAGCTCTTGACATTAGTGTGCAAAGAACTAAGAGACCGATAATGAAAGTATTGCAATTACAAATCGTATCCCTCCTCCTCGGCCGAGGGACGCGGGCATTTGGGGGCCACCGAGGAGCCCCGAGACCCAGCTGGATGTGGCGGGGTGGGGACAGGCACCGTTTCACCACCTGGCCTCCTCCTCATCCTCCGTGCTTTGAAGGAGGAAAGGGGTGAGAAGAGGAAAGGACGCCAAGTGCTTAATTCACCAAGGATTTCCCTCCTAGAAGGTTGCCCCTTCTTCTCTCCCAGCCTGCGCGGTGAGGAAGAGTGGTCTCATCACCACGGCACAAGATTAGAAGCCACAGGGTCCAGCTTGCCCTTCTGCCGTACTCTTCCTATAAGAAGAGTAATCACTGTAAGATTCTGCGCCTCAATTTCCCCTCTATAAAATAATTATTTTCCTTCTGTACTTTATGAATGTACTTTGGCATTTCCTCCGAGCTACCTTGTTCTGCTTGCGTGCGTGCACCCCTCCACTCTTTCGGCGTTGAGTAATAGCGATAAATTAAAAATTAGCATTTTGGAAGCAGGGAGATCTTGTCTCATGGGCTCTGTCCCAGTGAAGTGAAAGAGAAAACAGTGAAATGCAACAGTTCTCCATTTAATTCTTGCCCTGGTGATAAGCAACGTAATCAGTGAAAATATATAAGGAACAAATAGGGCAGGTTTTTTTTTTTTTCCACCCAGCAGCTGATGGAGCAGTAGGACAAAGCAAGTTCAAGACAAGAAATGCGAAGACTAAGAGAAACTGAGCTTAAAAAAAAAATTAAAACCAGCAAGGAAAGGTTATTTAGCCCTGTGTTGAACATTTGCCACTTTCTGAACTTATTATTCATCAATCAAATTTTCTGTCACCAAGATAAACTGTAAGTGCCAGGCACTTTGTTTATGCATTCTGCTCTTATATTTATTGTGGAGAGACCTGCTAAAAATCAAATAAAAAGCAAGCATGCTATCTACTAAATTTGTATGTGACAGACGTAGGTATATCTTGCCACGTTGCAATACAGGTGCCAGAACAAATCAGTTCAGCTTTGCCGTTCTCCTGCTCCTCTTTCCACTCGTAGGAGATGACACTTGTAAATTAAAGCAAACCGTGAGTGTTTTCCTCTGTGACACGTGGCCACTGATGAGATAATAATGAAGTCAACCAGAGCAATTCTGCAGGTCTGTATGAACCCAAACACAGGCTGCCTGGGAACCGCACTTCGATCTGACTCCGTCAGACCTGTGCCACCTGTGGATCTGGGCTGCCTTGGGAACACGAGGGGGTTCCTCCGTTGGTCCTCACATGAGGCCCTTCTGCTTTGGAAGCACAGGTTTTCTGTTGCATTTGCCAGTGTCCATGCATCACTCCTTTTGAGGCACACAAGGCCTCTTGGTATTGCTATTAGATGCCTGCAGAGCATGGTGGTGGAGCGAGGACCAAGATCTTACTCTCAAAATGAGCTGTTTTGTTGCCAGCCTGTTAGATGTGGTTTCCCTTAGTTGTTCACATGTCATTACTTGAGGCCACAGCAAGACCAGGCCAAGGGCTCTGTTTCTGGCCATGTTTAATACCCATAACTTGAAGCTGGCACTGGAATGGAGTAAAAATCAACCGATTAAACCGTCTTACAACTGCCTTACAATGAAGAACTGGATCAGTCATGATTTCCTGTTCCTTAGTCTGCTCTTCCTAGATGCTCTTCCTGCTCCTCCTACTCAATGGGCAGAAACTGAGTTGTGTCCTGCGCTCTCTCCCTTCTCTTTCCCCGTGCTTTCCCCATCATTTCTATGGAAACGATAGCCACAGGATGGGAGACACGACAGGTTTCGGCACGGCTACACCTTTTGAGTACGCTACGTCATACAGAGATCCAGATACAGCCGTGAAGCACGCAGACCTCTGAATTTGTGTCGAGGTATCTTCAGCACCTTGACTATCTCTTTTCTCATGGTGTGGTGTCATTTCTCTGTCCTGTTCATGTGAAAGATCCACCGCAGCTGAGGAGTTGAAGTAAGTGGCTCTACCAGTGGCCTCAAGTGGCCGGATCCTTCCATGGAGCATCCTCATTAGAGGCACCATGACCTCAGCAGGAGGAACTGACTCCTTTTGGAGTGCGTTAGGAGAACAAAACTGGATGTGACACCGTTTTCCATGTTTTATAAATGACTTAAAGTTTTACAGTAAATTATGAGGAGAAAAGAGACTGCAAGGACAGTAAAGAAGCATCCAAACATAGAGAGAGAGAGATAGCAAAACAGACTGATTATGTCTGAACATCCATCCTTCCAAAGCAGCTACGGATTAGGAATCATTGCTTGTGTTGTTTGGCTTTGAAAACAAGGCTGATGCTGAAGGCTCAAGTGGAAAATGTGAAACCGCCACGTAGATCAGAATGATACCAGCGTAAAGGACAAAAAAAGGGACGGAGCCAGAGCGAGCGAGCAGATTGCCCGGCTATTAAAAGGAGCGTTGAAATCCAGAGGAAAGTTTCATCAAAAGGTGGCTGAAGTGCAAAGGTTCAGACTTGACTAAGGAGCGGCTCATTTTTCTGTTGCTCTGGAGCAAGACCTGTCTCCTAAGATCTGAGCGAGCGAACGAATGTTGTTCTCTTGCTCGGCTGAACGAGGCGGTGGCACAGTCTGGCCACAGATGGGGAATCTCACAAGTAAAGACGAAGCCATTAGATAACATATTGGAGTGACTTTACAGAGCAGGCTGAATGCCTGCTCAGTTGAAAAATAAAAAAAAAAAAGGCAAAAAAGACAGGAGAAGAAAACACTGTGTAATTATACAGCTGCCCAGTTCTACCTTCTCATTCCTTGTTTCTGCGACCATCAATATGAGGCTTCTACGCTTCTTTACAGAGCATTTTGTGGTTCGTCTCTCTAATGAGTGTCGTCCCATCTATATTAAATAATCTTCCATACGAAGCTACAGGTTTTATGCTGGGATACTGATGCTGGGACACTCCTTCCTCTTGCTGGAAACACAGAGCAGCCTCACGGTGAGCCGGTCCCCAGCTCAAAAACATTTGTTCACCTTGTCCCCGTCGGTCGCAAAAGGTGCAAATAGATAACAAGACAATCTATTTGTCATAATTGATTATGGCCAATGATGACTGGAAATCCAATTGTGACACCACTGGACTTAATCTGCACTTTAGATAAAAGAAGATATATTTTTCAGATCTTGGCACGTTCAGCATTTTGGGATGAGCAATTTATCTACTTGGGTTCATTCTGCTGCTCCCAGAACTGATTGTATATCAGCACGTCTCTTGAAAATCATGCGTGACATTACTCTTGCATCTATGTATTGAAAAGAAATGAAACCGGGGCCCGACAAAAGCCCTTTGAAGTCGGTGGAGATGTCTCCCATCAACTTCAAGGGGAACAGATGAAGGTAGGAATACAGGATTGGAAAGGACCTCCTGGGTCACGGAGTCAGCCCTCTGCTGTCCACCCCATCCCTTTACAAAATCTGTTCTCCACTGGTTGTTTCTCTTTACCCTGCCGACGGGCTGACGATGTGCTCAGCGGATAACGTTACCTACAACGAGATTTTTGCATTGTAGCTAACCAATGGTTCCTGTGTGTTTGATTTTTCAGCTCCTATGGACATGAACAATTCCCAGTACGTCATCCTGAAGATCCAGTTAGGTGAATGAATGCAGATACCTGGAAGACTGAAAGGGGTACAGGACAATCTATATTCCGTCTCTGTGTTTGTCAAAACTCTGAATACTCGCGGCATCATTTCCGGTAAGTGGCAGATGGAATTCTTCAGTGATCCTTGCAGCAAATAGCGGGGATTGATCACAACGAAGTGAAAGTGGCAACATTCGTGGTCTTTCAGAGTTGAAAGTGGTAGGTAAAGGAGGCTCAGGTTCTTTGGATTATTTTTTTTTTTTCTGTACAGTATTGTAGACTGTGAAAGTGAAAAGAAATGATTGAAAGGTATGACTAGGAAGATTTCATGCAATTTTATTCAATGCCAATTATTTAAAGAGAAGATCGTAGAGAGGGCTGGAAAGAGTTAAAATTAAAAGCTGGTTCTAAAGTCTGCAATAATAATACAATAGACTGGTGGTAGCCACAGGCAGAATTTACTGTCCTTGGTCTAGTGAACCAGTATTAACCCTTCGAGTGGCCTGGATGGCTCTGTGCACAGTGTCACTCTCTGCTCCGGTGTATGGATGTATGCTTTCTGTCAGATTGCTCAATTAATTATAATTGTCCTACCTTTAAAGGGATGGCCCTGGGCATACTAGGGGGTGTGGCCCTCATGGGGTTTTATTTCAAGCTATGTCCTACTGTCTCCAACTCCGTCAATGAATCTTATTCATCAATATTTAATGACACAAGTGTATCTTCATTTTTTTTTTTTAAATTATTCTTCTACGCAGCTAGACAGGTGCATTGTCTTCCCCTTAGGTTTTGGCGACAGAGAAGATGCTGCCTAGCTCTGTGTTAGCATCTGAGGAAGAGGTGGGTAGACCCACCAAAAAATGTGAGAGGGCGCTCCCTGTGTTTTTGAGAAACGGGCCTTGCAGACCCCTTGTTCTGCCCCTGAGACGCGACAATAGGTGTCTCGCTACGGATCCATTACCGAACAGGTATTGAAAATTGGTTTTAAGGAACAGGGCAGGAGAGACATCGCTAAGACTCCGCTTGTTTTATCCTTAGTGCAACCTCTGCTGCTCTAAAAGCTACCAGGGACACGTTTTGTGCTGTTCACACCTTGGTTTAGTCTTAGACAAGAACCACATCCTGTGTATTATTGATATTTTATGACAAAGTAAAGCAATTTTAAAACATCAAGCTGCCTATCTGCTATGAACTACTTTTCTCAATATTCAAAATAGATGTGTTTCCCTTTCCTGTTTTCATATGAGTGAAATGCGGACCACAGTTAGGTTATGAGACTGGGGGCCAGGAATTTTTCTACTTTTAATCCTGTCTCTGACATTGATTCCTTCATTAGCCTTGGGCAAGTCATTTCACTTGGATATATTCGAATCACCACATCTATAAAATGGAGATGCAGTGAGGTGTCGTGGAGATTTATTAGGCTGTGTCTGCAGCAGACTTTGAAGAAGTCAAACCGTATACACCTGTTAATGAATGGAATTTTAAAATATGAATGGAAATATTTTCTCATTTCAGAAGCCCAAGCTCTGACGAAGTGTCCTGCAGACCTGTGACTACTGCTGCAATCAGCAGGTAGGATTTTACACTTACTGTGTAAACTCATCAAATTAAAATTAGCTGAACATTAACTTTATGGCAGCTGAACGCCAGACAGTTTCTCTGTCAGAAATGTGTTGGTTTTAATGGAAATCATATTGTCCCTGTGAAATGGAAAAAAAAAAAAAAAAGCTGGTTTTGCAGTTAAAAAACTTTGGGGAATAATTTAGAGAGTTGGTGCTGTGAAATTGGTAGTTACACAGGGGAAGTAGATTCCTGCATAATTTTATCACTGTGGAGCCTGAACCTGAGCCTTGGATGAGTGTTTTGCTACAAGCCTCAACAAAGCCAAGATCTCATCCAACTTATTAGTAGGCTTTGGTAAAAGACTTGGAGGATTTAGATTAGATATTAGGAAAAAATTTTTTACAATGAGACTGGTGGAACACTGTCCCAGGTTGCCCAGAGAGGTGGTGGATGCCCCATCCCTGGAAACATTCAAGGCCAGGTTGGATGAGGCTCTGAGCAACCTGATGTGGTTGGAGATGTCCCTGCTTCTTGCAGGGGAGTTGGACTGGATGGCTTTGAAGGTCCCTTCCCACCCAAACCATTCCATGATTCTATGATTCACTAGGATTTGGAACCTTTCACACACCAGTGGCTTGGTCTGGTGAAGATTAATAACCAGTGGAAGTCTCTGTAGCATCTGGCCTGTAGAGGAGCTTGAGAGATGAGCTGGTCCCGTTCTGTGCTGCCTGCATTGTCGCTGCTGAAGTTTTGGTCTCAGCAGAAAGGCATTAAACTGAGCGTGTGGCCCTGTCTGCCTCGCCGGTCTGAGCTGCACACCTGGGTATGAGACATAACTCACCTTTGGCACCGGCCAGAACCGAAACGAGCTGGTGCCAAACTCACATTGTCCTTACTCATGCCGGACTTTCTGTAGACAAGAATAAATCTCCTCCATGACTAATCTGTGCATGACTCACCAACTGTATCATAACGCAAACCTCGAAGAGCTGTGGGAAACAACGGTGCACTGAGGCATGTTTTAAAAGAACACTGACCCCGCTCAGCAGACAGCGAGGTTCACACAGAAACTCAGTGCGGGAGGCGGTTTCTGCAGACGTGGGACAGCCTGAGCACAGCGTGGTCCCCAGCCCTCCTGCTGCCCCTCTGCTCGCCTGCTTCCCGGCTGGTCCCCGAGGCTGCTGGCTACCAAACGGTTATTGTTACTGGTTTCCCAGCGTCTCTGCCCAAAGATACTAAATGCTTTCCCTCCTGCGGCATGTCAGCAGTGCTGCAGGGTTTTTGAGGAGATCTCATGAAGGGAAGTGGTGGTGGTACAGCTGGGAACGGAGGCAGGCACTACTGAGCAGTCTAAAGAGAAGAAGACACCTGGGTTAGGGAGTGGACGGGGTGCAGTGGGGTTACAGGGAGACAGAACAACAGTAGGAAGGATGAGACTCCTACAGGAAGTAAAGTAACCCTAAAAAGTCATGGTGCAAGAATAAGATCCAGTTCTTTTTAGTCACCCAAAGCAGTTTGAATTCAGCCCTTCCCCGTCCAGACGCTGGTTTAATCACACGTGAGTCAGAGCGCACGCAGACGATGAGCAGAGCCGCGCGCTCGCGCTGGTCCGTAGCACACCGGCACTTACAGCATGGTGGGAAAAGTGACCGAGGGGACCGCGGCAGGCCTAACGCTGCAGGGCGTGGCGCCGTGCTTGGACCACAACGAAAGCGATAAGGACAGATAACCGCGCCGAGATACAGCCGCTACGGCGTGAGCAGCCACAGCAAAGCAGGGGCTTCCCCACTTGGTAGTCATAACTGAACCCGTAATTTCTCCTAGCGTGTAATATTACAAGAAGGATGTTTAAGAAGTCAAGAATTTTCCTGCATGGTCTGGTTGTAATATGTTTTTAAAAGCCTGTGCTCAGGCCTTGCTACCCTCTGAGCACAAAGCAGCTGGGAGTGCCGCAGAGGGAGCTCACTCAGCCCTGGGGGAACGGGTAAAGAGGGTGTTTCTTTTGACTTGTTTGCAAACCCCTGTGGCTATTTTGAGGAGAGGCTCCTGGGATTTTACGCAGTCATGTATATCCCTTCTGACTTGGAAAGATGGATTCTGTCCAGGGTTTGGCTGAAAAAGAAAAAAAAAGGAGGGGCCCATGTTCAAAGGATGAGTTTTGCTGTTTTAGAAATAAAATGCAGCTAAACAAATCACCATTCACCACCTCCTCGCAGTGCTCTTCCACCCATACCCTGATTAAATAAGGAAATTAATGAATGAATGCAAATGTAACTTAAGTTTATCAAAGGCTGAAGTGGTAGGTGCAGACCCATGGTAACATGAGAGCATCAGGCTCTTTTGCTGGAAGCACAGATCAGATCAGGTCAAAGAGGGAGCCTTGGCAGCTACGGTCCTGCTCCGTGGAGCGCGGTGAGGAACTGCCCGACCGCCACAGCACTGCTCTTCGGTTCCGCACCGTGCCAGTGACGTACCGGGTCCTTTCCCTGGGAGACCACAGGCTGTAAAGTGGGGAGATCCCACCAAGGTGGATGTTTCCTCTTTCCTTAGGATCCCACTGTGCCCCAAGTTGCTGCTTGCTTGCTAGCCTTCAGGGTGTGTTTTGTTTTATTTTTTAATTTTATTAATTTGATGGTTTCATTTTTACACTGGAAGCCTGTTTCACCGCGTTTCTGGCAACCTCCATTGGTTGGACTTGTTTTACCACATCATGATCTTTTTTTATACCCTACATCTGCCAGGAAAACTTTGTCATTCATCATCTTCCTTTCAGCTGCAGTTGTTTTCAGCTAGGCACAAAATGCACTGGTATTTCTAAAGTATTCAGAAGTGGAAGGGATAGATGGTGCATAGACCCTACACCACAGCATGCAAGTAGTGTTCCAAAGTGGGGAAGAGGAGGAAAAAGAAGATCCTCAGCGTACACAAAGTAGGCTGTAGGACTTCCACTCCTCTTCTCAATGGCATCCCTTCAAGACTTTGCTGCCCCAGGCAACTCCAAGTTTGCCTATGTTTGCTGCTGATGGAGAGGAGCTTTTCCCCAGAAGCAGTCCCATGTTTGCAACTTCCAGGGCTGCGTTCTTATTCGTTTTTCCTATTACTCATCTTGTTATGGATGAGAACCATGTTGGTGCTAGCAACTGTGTTTAAACATGGGACAGAACTGAAGCGCAGCTGTGTTTTGGTCACTGGGTTTCTGCACCCACAGTGGAAGTGTTCCAGAAATACGTAAGAACACACATAAAGTTATTTAGTTGCTGTTCTGTTAACAACGTGGTATTATCCATGGTAGAATTCATGGATACTTCACACAAGACCAAAAGGAGGGGGAAAAAAAAGTCCCTCTGACCATGGTTTTGTTGCAGTCTCTTAGTTGCACCATGTTGGACAAAAAGCTTTCCTGAAGTTCTTTGGAGAAAGTTCACGTGATTTTCCAGCAAACTTGTTTGGGGTGAATCTGGGATGGCCAGCAATTTGGATATAAAGTTCAGGTTTTGTGTAACACCTGCTCAAAGTCATGCTGGCCTTCATGCACAGCTCAGAAGACCGATGGTTATAGTTGCTCCTCACTTGAGGAGCTGAAACCATTTCCTAGGCACGGAGCATCATGACCACATGACCATCTTAATTTTCCAAAAACTTGGGCATAGGTGGATCAGGGTCAGAATTTAATATGGGAGCAACAGCTATGTTCCAGTTGTTCGCTGGAGATGGATTTGGATTCCTCATTTTCAGTACCCACTTTTGACATTTTTGTAGTCGTGTGAATGCCTTGAAAGCGATGAGCAAATTCCCTTTGGCCTTTGTGGGCTCCAAGAGGAGAAACCCCGCTGGGTGAGCGGAAAGGCAGATGTGGAAGCCAGCACTCCGCTCTTTGCCACCGGAGCCTGTCTCGCTCCTCTGTATCTCGCTTGTACGGAGACAAATAAAAATTCAGGGACTTGTGCCACACTTTCTTCATAATGCCTGTGTACAAATATTTGCATGCAGCCGTGGTTCAAAGGAGCCTGAAGATACGATCTTAACTGTGGTGCTTTCCCAGACCATGGCTGTGCTTTGCCTTTGTGAATAAAGGCAGCAGTGTCTGCAGTCAGATCTCTCCTGTAGATTTAATCTGGCTGTTTTCCTCCCTTGGGAGCAGAGCTGAGGATAGCGAAGTTCAAGGTAGCGTGTGTTGGAGTTTTGTTAGCAGAATAGACAGGGAAATTCGAAGCCGAAATTGCACATTCCAGTTCGTCTTATGGAAATGGTGAGCAAGGAGGAAGCCTTTCCTGCTGAACATGCGCCAGTTTTTAAATACCAATACCGATCCAGAGAGTTTATTTAGAAACACCACACAGGTAGATGTGCGCGCACGCACACACACGCTTATACATATACATGCCTGCGCGCGATGTTTATAAACAGCGCGTCGCCTATCTCTCCGCTTATAGATTCTATTGATGATTGCTTTATTCATCTCGTGGCAGACCCATTTAAATGAAAATACGTTCCCCGTTTCCTCGCTACCATAAATCCCGCGCTATGGGGAAGTAGCGAAGTGCACGAGCTATACATCCGCGGAGAAATGCCCTGTTGAGAAGAGGAGTATTATACAGGGAACAATTGACAGCCCTTCACTTCAGTGGGTACATTTCTCTGTACAGCTGCATCACCGCTAATGATAAATGAGTAATGTTTGATAGCTGGCTCCGTTGCCTGACAGCTACAGTTTTGGCCAGAGGGCCACGACAGGCTTTCGACTCCTGTTCAAAATGAGTTAAACATATTAGGTATTACGAAGCCACGGAAGCCTCGAGAATGAGTGCTGAAATGAGTTATCAAGGTATGCTCCTGGGTACACAACTTGCAAAGCAGATGTCATTCTAATAATGTGTGATATAGAACATGTCTGGCCTAAACCCTGCCGGATGAAATATGAAGCCCCGTTGGTGATATTTAATACCATTTTATGAGGTGCCATCTTATAAAGACAATGCCCGCCTTATGTGGAATGCTTAAGGTATTTTGCCAAAGGCACTGGGAGGTATCTGAACTAAGTAGAATTTTTATTATTTTATAAGCCTTTACTTTGTAATATTTCTGTTTCTACATTATTGTGGTACTAGCTGCGCTAACCCTTTGTCTAGTGAACTTCATGAGCAGTTTACTGATAGATCGGCTGATAGCCACGGCCGTCTGTGGATGTAAAGGCCGGTTCCTACCTGAATATATTCTTAGAAAAAAAAAACCCCAGAGTGAAATAGAAAGCAGACTTCAAAAGGAAATAAAGCTTTACAGGAGGCACTGTTGGAAAAGAGGTCCTTGAAGCTATGAGATCCAGAGGTTTTTGGTGTTTTTAAAATGAGTGAGGCCTGGGAAGGCTGGGAGTTTGTGTAGCACAGCTGCAGCATTCGTTTTGTCTTGAATTCCTCTCGTAAACTTTGACTTCCCGTTGAGATTTCTGGATCCCTTTGCCGCTATCCCAAGGACGTGTGCCGAGTGGCTTAGTTTAAGGAAGATGATGAGTGTTTTCTCTCTCCAGTTCTCTCTTTATTTACATATTTTCATTTAATGTTGCTTTTGTGGAACAAAATTGCCTCCTCGTTCAGGTCTGTTGGAAAGCGAAGGCAGAGTGCAAGCGGTTATTGTGAGCAAATTAGGTATCTCCTTCCTGGGATGCACCGACCGCGCTGACAGCGCTGCTGAGTTAAAGATCCCAGCGGGGGCAATGCTTACATTTCAGTGATGCTGAGTCGGTGCAAATGGGCTCAGCTCTGAGATCCCATCGTCACTGCCAGAGGATCCGGTCCAGCACAGCAAGGGAGCAGTTTTCTCCTCTTCATCCTGCGTCGTTCCGTATCCCACGGTCCTTCTAGCCCTCCACGCTTCTCCGTTTTGCCTCTCCCAGGCAAGTAGTCCCCACGACCTAGAAAGTAGCCGCTCACCAGCGAAGGCTGATGTGCCCCAACAGCTGCTTTTGCTCAGAGGGAAGATCTGGTGGGGTGTCCCTTGCAGGGCAGGCTGGGACCCCCAGTTCTCCTCCTTTAAGAGCATCCTGCTCTGCCACGATCCAACTTCATGAACCCCACAGGACCAGGTCCCTGTGACTGCTCCTGCCAATCTACTGGTCTGAATAAACATCAACACTAAATAAATTACTCAGCTTGGCGTGCCAGTGACCACTGTGTACAATTTCCAGCTTGAAAGATGTCCCTGTGCTAAAATATGTGGCAGTTCTTACTCTTAATCCTCACGCTCTCCTCCTGTCTCCCCGGCTAAGTGATCTCTTAATGTGTGGTAGTGCAGCCTGATGCGAGGAGGTGTTAGGTTAATTCCCTTGGATAAAACCCTACTAATTTTTTTTTTCGCCCTTGAAAAACTTGCTTTCCCTTCCAAATGCATCATCCTGTGAGCCCAAGGTTCGCAGATATTCAGATTCATCTTCCTTTGTACCATAAACATGCCAGATAGATATAATCCATTTGGACACTGGCAAGTGATGACTATCAGAGGCAGAATGGGTGCTGAGGGGCCCGTAGTTATACAGTAACATCGGCTTGGCAGCAGCTCATTCATCGTGCGAGATGATCTGTCCATCTCCCTGCCCGTGCCTTGTAGCGCATAAAATACAGGCGAGAAGTCAGCGCGAATATTCCGCGTGCGATGCTCTTTGCGTCTCAGCCCGGCTTTTTTAGCCTTGGTTTTAAATGCGCTCGTGGCCCAACTGTCTGGTCGAGACGCTGCTTCTTGAAAGAAATGTGTCTTGGAAATTCCTGAAAGCCGCTGCTCGGAGTATGACATGTCACGTTACATCTGCTGTGTCACGAAACATCAGCATATTGCGAAAGACCGTAATGAAAGGTGACAAGATACGCTGTAAACAGTTTCAATGTTTTTGTTTAGCGCAGAGCGAATTCCGTGCAATATCGCGATCGCAGGAAGAATTTGGCTTCTGTTTCCTCACTTGGCAAAACTTTTGCCTGTGGCGATCTGCCAAACGACCCTGAACATTTTGGGGTGTGAAGGTAGGTTTGCCATCATGCCGACATTTGCAAAGCGCTCTCGGGAGTGTTGGTCCTGCCCTAGCACACGTGGAGGTGGGTCTGTGCCGGGGCAGACCCCAGGTGCCCGCGAGGGGTAAGGAGCACTGGGTGGTGTTCTGGCCCCCCCTCCCAGCCCCAGCTGTGTCCCGCCACCCACGCAGGTGTCACACAGGGAATTTCCCCCTCGCCCCCCGGCACACACGTGCCCGGGCATGGGGCTCCCCGAAAGGACCTATGTCAGGGTTCCCACGGCATCGGGACCTTCGTGGGGCTTTCTTCGCCTCTCGGAGAAAGCTCATCAGCTCGTTTGCAAATCCTCTGTTTGAGCTGTACAGGTGGCTCATGTTTATCAAGGTTTTCTACTTGGAGCTCATTTCCTTAAAATCTGTCCTTATGCTTGCTAAAATGCACGCAGTCCCTATTCCAAGCTGCGCGAGGCTTTTAGCTCCTTTTTCCTCTCAGCGGTTTTTGCCTATATTGTTGCAGGAGTCAAATGGGGAAATGCACAGAGCTGGGAGATTAAAGATGTAAATTTTATAAACAGAAATCAAAGGTCCTAAATCCTGAGCAAAGAAAAGCCAACATAAGTATGAACATTAAAAAACATACATAAATAGTACTTCAAGGCTGAATGTGTTAAATTATTCAACGGTTAAGTCATAAGTGTTCTTAAACTTAAGTATAAAAATGCCCTTGACAATATTTCATAGCTGTGCATTTCTTTAAAATATTTAGCATTCTCATTAAAGAGAATGACTTTATTTTATATATTAGTTACACTCCTGCTTGTTAATACGAAGGAATTTAGTAGTAAAGAGCATTCTTATGTATATAAGCCGAGGACAATTTACATATAAAGTTGGAACGACTATTCACTTTTTATTTATTCCTGAATCATCTGCATCCACGCATAGCCATAGAGCATTTAAACAAATTTGTTCCTTAATGTGTAGTATTAATATCTCCTGCCCCAAAATATCATTTGCTAATGCCATTGCAAAGACAGGTTCATTCAAAGCTCCATGGAAGTTCTTGCCTTTGAAAGACTTAATGAACCTTACATTTTTGGTATACTGCACAGCGTAATGCCTATTACATATTCATTGCAAGAATGGAAGATTTCCTTTAACTCTGAGCTTCCTGGTCTAGTTCACTGTAAAACATTGTCAAAAGTCACAAGAGACTTGCGCTGAAAATTGTGACTCTTGATAGCAGGATGTAATGGGGAGGTTTAGAATAGAAGAACCGGTGGTATATGGGCCCAGGGGGAATCGTTCTGACAGACAAATGGATGGATAATACAGTTTTTGACATAATGGGATGAAAAAGTTTATGCCAGAAAGAACTGAATTAAAGTTATTACTTTAAGGAAATTCTGAAGTTCTCAAGACCAGCGGTATTACCTGCGAGCATTTCATTTTACTGCGTCTCTGCATAACAGGTTTTTAAACAGGGTTGCTTTTGAATTGATTTATAAGCTTACTAACAAATCTGCAATAAAAATTGTAGTTACTTTCTGGGAAGTAACTCCAGCAACGTCATTTTACAGGGTGGTTTTTTTGGTAGTGGGATTTTTTGGATCTGTCTGGATTTGAAAGTCGTGCATAATCAGTTTGCCTCTTGTGAGGACGGCAAAAGAAAAAAGGCTGTTATTCCAAGTTTTTGTCTAATAGCGAGAGATTGCATAGAGCTACATTATTTTGTATACATTTATTTTTTCTCAGTGTTTTGTGAACTTTGGAAATCGGCAGCTCGGAGATCCCGGAGCCCTGGCGAGACCCAGAAATTGGGCAGAAACCATTGCGAGATCAAGGCCTTGGTTAACCAAGACCATCCAGAAAGGACTGTACGTTTTTCTGCTTGTTATTTTTAGGTGATCGCAGGGCCGGCCTGTCAATCAGGTGCATTTTTAGGGGTGCTGTGTGCGCGTGCGTGCCTGTGCATGTGTGCACCCAAGAGTTTGACCGCAGGTCTCTGGAGAGGGGATAGTGCAACAACAGCCTCTCCACCCCGCAGCCTCTGCTCGAGCTACGTTTCCTTTTCGCTGGCAGTGACGAAGCCAACGGCTGAAATGCAGAACTAAGTACGGCGGAGAGAGGCCCTCGTAATGGCAAAGATGAAAAATGTGTTAGCGCAGAACAATGAAGTGATGGTAAATCTAAGATGTAGGCACCAGTCACCACTTGTACCGCGCTGTTGTCAGAAGTGTGTTGAGCTATCTGAGAGAGCGGGCTGAGAAAGGGAAGCTAATTATACCACATTATTCAGTTCTGCTTATTAGGTACAGTACAAAAGCCCTGCTTTTTATGTATATATTAAAGTGCCAAGGACTACTGGAATAGATAACTTAATGTTTCTTTTGTCTCGCTGGTGTCTCTGGTTCAGACAGAAAAAAGATCTGTTTTCACAGATCTGCAACTTTCCATCCTCCAGAATTAGAGGGTTTCCTCCCTCTTTCCCTAGCAAACAGGAGAAGGCAACTCCCTCCCCCTCGATACCCAGCAAAGCCAAACAAAACTAAAGCGAAGCTCCTGTGCCCTGTGGCGATTCCTCACCCAGTGCCGGTGCGGGGATGTGCGAGATGGTTCCTGCCTTCTCCCCTCTGCTCAGCGTAGGCACCCGTGCTGATCAAAAAGCTCTTCCTACTTCATCCCTTTTCCCCACACACCCTCAATACCTCCAGGGGCAATTTAACAGCAGCAACATACCCCCCCTTCGCTGACATCCATCCCTGGGTTGCATCTTCCCCTTGTGTTGCCACTCGCCCCTCCTTCATCCTCAGATCGCAGAAAACCGCCCGCTCGCCGACTGAGTGTCCACGAAGTGAATTTGGTTGTTCAATAAACTGTGGATGTTACGTACGATGCATTTGCTCTCAGACGTTTTACCTGCCCCGCAATCCGTGTGGTGCGTTTGGATCTGTAAATGAGCCGTTAGGAAAAGATGAACGAGAAGGCAGAGGATTGGTTTATTGTAATTATTTATATATGAGAAATACCTGACTTTCAAAATTCATGGCTTTTTAATGCTCAAGGCACAGAGAACGCTGTTAAATCTAAGAGGAGAGGAACAGGTATCGCACTTCCACGCTAAGGTGAATGAAATCAAATTTGGACATCGAAATCTACCCTTCTCCCCACCGAAAGCTGCTTTGCTCTTCTAATTATGAGCATCACAGAAGTCACTGCCTCAGTAAAATACCCTGCAGCTACACAAAGGATAGACTGGAGAAGCACACATCTACCAATAAGTGGCACTGAGCATCTACTCCATTTCTCACACAGGTTGGCATATCTCTCAGTGGTCCATCTGGTAGAATTGGATGGCATTTATCAGGAAATAATCCAATTGTGGCATGCCAAAACCTGAACATGAAAAGTACTTGTGCCTAATGTCAATCATTCACCCTCTGACAGTTCAATAAACATCCTTTCTGTGATGGTTTTCAGGAACACTGACACCCAAAATGCTGGAAACAATGCCAGAGATGGAAATGACAATGCTTCTGTGAAACATCAAAAGGGACCGACACAACCTGGCATGGATTCTGCCAAGTGTTGCTTAGCAATACAGCGTGCTTGTGGGCCGCTGGCGTGTCAGGATTAGCTGCGAAGGGAGCGATATTCACACCTTTGCTGCAAACGCAGCCTTCCCAAATAAAGGAGTTAAATGTAAGGAAGCGCAGCATCAGCAGGAGCCCGATTTTTAGCTTCTAAAAGCCATGTACCCTCCCCAGTTGTTTTCCTCAGGCATGGAAAGATAAAGTGCCTCGTCCCAGTGCCGTGAGGACACAGCCCTGAATAACCAATATCACTCCTAACCAAGTTTGAAATAGGGTCAGTCAGTTTAACAGCGTAGTTGGTGGTAGTAGTAAGAGGATGCAAGGACCTCTCGGTAACAAAAGAAAAAACTTGTTCCCTTGCCAAATTTCCCAAGCGAGCCCCTCTCCCCAGGTGCCTGGATGCTGCCCACGTCTCTGCAGCCAACCCCACCCCACCCCAGGAGGGATCCTGAAGGGCAAAAGCAGCGTTTCCAGGAAAACTAAGAGCGCTCCGCCGCTGGAGGGAAAAGAGAACGTACTGTTTTGTATTGCAAGAGCCACTTTGCCACTGAGGAAGAAACTGAATTGGGGGAAGTGAAATAACTTGCCCGAAGCCACTGCCAGACCTGGGAACTAAACTCTGGCCTCGTTAATGTGCCAAATCCTGGAGCGGAGGCTCACGAGGTCTAACCAAATCACCTTTTATCTGTGTGCCTGGTGAACGGGAGTGGGAGGAACATCTGTATATCAAATAAGGGGGTTTTGTCCGTCTTGAAATTCCAGGTTTTCAGATCCAGGAATCAGCTGATGCCTGGAGCGTATAAACTGCCTTTTTGGTGTGGCGAGGACAGACCCGCAGGTCCAAACGCGGGCGTGCCAGCCAAGCCCATCCAAACGGAGGTGCTGGGATCTGCTGCGAGCCCGGAGCTTGGAGAGAGGCAACCGCCCGAGGAGACACTTGTGGGGCAGCGCAGGTTTGCTGCTACCCCTTTTTGGCTCAGGGCTCTCTAGTCCGTAGGCAGCGTGGTGGCGGCGAGGCTGCAAATATCACAGAGAAGGCGCTTTTGAACAGAAATCAGAAATCCTGAGGTGTGCACGTTCTTATATATACTTACGACAGTTTTCCAGGGAGAAGTGCAAGCTAACTCCATCAGTGCCTTTGAGCCTTGACTTGTTAATTGGCATTACTTCTAATTCCCAGCTATATTTTAAGGTATGAACCTAAGGAATTTTAAAGTCATTATGTGGGTGAGGGACTGATAAAAATAAATCCTTCAGGTTTGAAAGTGGCAGAGAGGGAATAAAAGGTGTTAAGAAATCCAGGAGTTTTCAGCCAATTGGTTCAAAAAAAGCATCCAGGTGGACTGCAGCTCCTGGAGAAAGGTCACTGATACTACTCTGGGTACCTCTTTTTATGAACTTTATGCATCACATAAAATAAATTTAAAGCAGTTTAATTTAACAGTCTAATTAGTCGTGGTTTTTTCATCTTGTCTATTTAACTATACACGGAACAAAGAGAAAGACACAGGGCCAAAATTCATGGCTGGCACAAATCAGCAACTCAAGGAAGCCATTCCTGTGAAACCAGGGCTGAGCACAAAGGCCGGTGGCCAAATTTGTCCCTGGGGATAACACCTCTCATGTCTGGAGACTTGCACCGCAAATGAATTTGGCTGCTAGGAATTAACTCTCTCGATGTTCAGAGCTCAATTCAGGTGAGCTGAAAAGTGGGTAAAACGCTCGGGAGAAACGATTTAAAGATTTGAGGTAGTTTGGAACAAAACTCCTCTGTGTGTTGGTTTCGCACAGACTCACGCAAGCGTTTCCCTTCGCTTCAGTCTGCTTCATTGACACCCCCTTTTACTTTAAATTTCAGTGTTTGTGTAAGCTCACGCTCTCAGGCAAACAGCAGTCACGTGAATGCACCCTCCACTGGAAATGAGTGTCTCTCTGCCGCCTTTGATGTGGTTACACTGGTTGTACCATTACACTAAATCGCGCCTTGCTCTTCAGCTCCTGCGCGCGAACCCACAACATTAACCAGGTCTTGGTGCGAAAACATAAACCGATCCATGTTTATGGCGGGGATGCTTCTGAGCAGATTTCCAGCTCATAAAGTCTTAGGCCAGCTAAAACCTAGACTTCTAAGTCTGTAGTTAGAGTCTGGTATTTGGGAGGGTTGCGATCCTACTGCCAGCTTTCATTAACGAAACAAATTATTTTTCAAATGTCGTTTCCAGCAGAAATCTGTCTCCCATTGGTTGAGGCACAGGTCTCATTTACTTTGTGATGTCCTTTTGCAAAAGCATATACCAGGGGCAGGTTGCCATCTGATGCTGGCTGGCAGGCAGCAGAGGGGCTCGGGGTGGGGACCGAGGTGGCTTAGCCACGTGTCACCCCAATCCCGAGTGACACGAGTCCCTTCCAAACGGCTCTTTTCAAAGATCCTGCAAGTTACCGTTTCCCCAGCCAAAAATAACTACAACAAACAACATGAGCACAATAAAGAAATTCAAATATGTCTTACACCACCTAATAATTAACCGTGTTCAATTAGTCTCTGGGGTGCTCTGTGATTCTGTGTGGTCTCCCTGGAGGCACCGCCAGCACCGCAGCGGTGAGTTAATGAGTTCTGGTTGTATCTTGTTCTCAGACTCAGCTGCTTTGCCGCGCTCCTCCTCTGGCCCCCGTGTTCCTGGGAAGAAAACCCTCTTCCGAGGCTTTTCTCCCTTGTCCTGCTGGAACCTGGTGACATGCTCAGTCCTTCCCTGCACAAACGCAGGATTTGGCAGGGTGCCACCCCATGCCCCTTTCCTGGGAGCCCTGACCAACCTGAGCTCTTGCTTGCCGGGCTGCTTGGGGGGTGTAGGTACCCGCATCTGCCACATAAAGCTCAGATTTCTGTTTTGACACTATAGTTTCAAGCGAGTGACTTAATCCTCCCTTTTGGGGAGGGCCTAGACACCTAGGTCTAGTATCTATTTAGGTTACTCCTTGTTCTTCTGAAGCTTGGTGCCACCAGGCCATCAGGCCTTTTTGCAGAACTTTCTCTTACCTTAAACTCACGTTTCATCCAGCATTTGCTCAGCCACACACTCTTCTCAAAGTTTCTTGATGCTCTGATTATACTTTTCTTCTTTTCTTCAGATTAAACCAGCACCTTTACAGACCCTGGACCTCTACAATATCAGGAAATCGTATTTTCCCCCAAAATGCCACGCAATTCAAGTATGGCAGGAGTCCTGAGTGCAGGTGAAAGGGGCCCTATGGACGCGTCCAGCACAGACACGTACTCAGCATTAGCCCAACTTCCAAACACATCTCTTGGTAGGTCATGGGAATTTTATTTTATTTTTTTTTTTTCCCACCTTTACATAAACACCTGTACGTGAGGATGAGAGGCTGCATCAGTTCCCTCTGCCCTGCTCTGCTGGGAAACTTCCCCACATCTTGGAGCTTCCCAGATCTTCCTTGGAGTTTGCTCCTGCACCCTTACAATGAGTGTCCTGCACGCACTCGCTGGAAGTCCATAGCTGCCATTTTTTGAGAGTTTAACTTTTTAATTTCCTTATTGCTCCTGGCTGCTCTTTTCCTAATACTCCTGGGGGCCCAGTAGTGTGGAGGCCCAGTGAGTGGGAGGCCAAGAGTGGGAAACTGAGTGGGAGGACCACACAGTGACAGGCCCAGTGAGGAAGAGGCTGTGGGAGTGCGACATCCAGAAATTAGAGGCTGAGAGTGTGGGAGGCTAAAAGAATAGAGGCCAAGTCAGTGGGAGGTCAAGAAAGTAGGAGGCTGAGAGACTGGGAGGCCAAGAGAGTAGAGGCCAAGTGTGTGGGATGTCGAGATGGTGGAGTGTGAGAAGGTGGGAGGGCCAGAGCGTGGAGGTGAGAGAATGGGTGGTCAGTAGTGACAGTCAGGAGAGCGAAGGCTCAGTTTGCGGGAGGCACAGTGGTTGATTAGGAGGCCCAGAGTGGGGGCTCAAAGAGTGAAGGCTTGATAGAGAGCAGGAGGCCAAGAGAGTGTGATCCCAGAGAATGGAGGCCAGGAGAGCAGGTGGTCCAGTGGCTGGGAATCAAAGATGGTGGGATGCCCAGAGCAGAGGCCCCGTGAAGTGGGAGGGTGGTAGTGGGAGGCCCAGCGAGGGGCTGGCTGAAGGAGCAGGAGGCCGATGAGCGCAGGCCCTCTGAGCGCCTCCGGGAGCTGCAGCAGCAACGGGCAGGGCAGGTGTGTTTTCCTGAGGGGTAATGTCCTAACATCTCTTGCTGTTTTTTCTCTAAATACTTGGTTTGGCGCTCAATTCCATGCCGGAACGCACAGGCCTGTGACCCTCCACGCCTGAGGTGGGGATAGGGTCTGTCTCAGCCCGGCCGCTGCGGCTCCGAAAGGCTCATAACCCCCGAGTTACGCCTCATCAGGCAGCATCTGAGATTAATTGCAAGGGCTTTTCTCTACCCACCCACAGAGATAAATGCAGAGGAGCCAATTTAGTAATTGCCCTGTGTTCTGGTGTGCTTCTGAGTTGTTCCCGGGCCAGGGTAAGGCTGAGCGAGGGAATATTTGATGAGACGTGGACTGAGCACCTCCTGCTGCCCCGGTGTCTTTAACAGCGCAGAGCCAGGGAAAGGGGCGGGAGAAGGGGGCCTGGTGACAGAGGTGGGCTGGGGAGGGGTCAGGAGGGTTGTCACAGGTGAACATGATGATATTGTAAATAAGAGAGGGGGAAACGCCTGCCTTGGCTTCGCTTTGACTCCCTCCTGCTTTTCAGCAGCTTTGAAATCCGCTGCTGGGGTTTCCTGCTGCCAGAAAGAAGGGGGCAACCATTTTGATTTTCACCCTTGAACCGGCTGCACCTCTTGCTGTGGTATGGCGTCGGTGACCCCTCTGACGATGCCATTACCTGAAGGTGAGGTGCCCTTGTTTGTCTTTGGTGACCTACGGCGTGGTCAGGTTAGTGTGGGACACGTTGCTGTCGTCGAAGAGGCTGGGGTGTAAACAGAAATAAAGGAGCGAGCGGGAACAGGGATGCCATTTGAAGTCAGTTGGTGCTTTACTGGCTGGGGGTAGGTGGGGAGGGAAAGTAGCCTTGGCACCTGTTAGCGGCCATTAAAAACTCCCCTGTTCTGCTAATCTGCGCTCGTAAAAAGGCCATCTGCTAATGCTCAAAGGTCATTAAGGTACCAGCCCTGGTTACTCCTACCTCATTGCTGGGCCAAGCCTTTCTGAGAAAAGAGGGCTTAAATGGTCATTATGGTGGCGCCTGCTCCTGCTGCTGTGTATTTTCATTAGAAACCCAGACTTTCAGGGCTTTTTAAACTTGGCCATTAAAGTGCCTGCTTCTCACTGCCTGTGCAGGCTCTAGCGTAGCCTGGCAGGTTTCAGGGACAGAGTTCTTGTAGGCACTTTTGTGGTTTGGTTTGTTGGTTTTTTTTATTATTATTATTCTTATTTTATTTTTGTTTTAAGAAATCAGTCCAGCTTCTGTTTTAATTTGGGGAATTGAGAAGTTCAGAAAGCTTTGGTCTGGGGTGCTCTGGCAGTGCACCCAGCCACGGCTGCGCTTTGGGGAGAGAAGTTTTGTGTTGGATCAGTTTACGGTGAAACTGCTTATTGCTTTTATATTTTCATTACAAGAAATGAAGGAAAAAAAAAAAAGTGTAGAAAAGATAGGACCATTTTACATGCTGCTCTGAGGGATACCTTTTTTCCTGGGCGTGTGGGGCTGTACTGGGTGTTGCTGGTGGGGTTACAGGAGTCACCAGAGTGATCTGCCTGTACAAATGATGCTGTGCACAAGCACATGGTCCGGGCACTATGGGTGGGTTAGGGAAGAAGCTGAGGCCTGAACTCTGAATTGCCTTGATTTGGTAGGTTTTAGTGAAACCTTTAAGGTTACATTAACATAGTTTTCTTGTGGTTAAATGGAACTATCAAAAACTTCGATAATTCTTTTTTCCTTCAGAGACTTCCCAGCGATAAAATGAGATGTAGCTGCTCAAATTTTTACCCTTTATTTCTGGTAATGACGGTGTCTGTCTCATAAAACCCTGCCTTTTATCTTCCCCAATTAGCCGAGTCGCTGCATCCTGGTGCTGCGAAGTTCTGAGTGTGCTGCAGCCTCTTCCCGAGCGCAAAGCGCCCTCTCCCCACGTCTGTGGGGCCAGCCCGTCCACAGCACCCACCCTCCGATCTCCGCTCCTGTTGGCATCGATTTAATCTTTTGCTTTCTGTGTAACATAAAGGAGAAACCTGGGTCAGTGAATCTTGAAAGCTCACGCAAAACCTGCACTCTTACAGTGTGGTCTCTGCTGCCTTTTATTTTAAATGGAACTTCTCTCACATATGTACTTAATTTTTTTTTTTTTTAATTTTTTTTTTTTTTTATTTGGTTAATGCGTTCAGACTTTCCCCTGTGGATTTCGTGGGGTTTTTCATCCAGCAGTTAGGGAAGGTTCACACTGATGTTGTGATTCACTTGTTCTTCAGATTGTTTTTATTTCTGTTCTGACTGAGCTCTGCGAGGCCAGCCGGAGACAGGATGCTGTTGTGCCAGCCACTGTGTGTAAATAAGGAGCAGGGACTGTCTTGGAGATCTCGGAGTCATAAAAGGGTAGAGGGAAGGAGTATCTGTCTGTTTTCTAAAACAGCCTTTCCAAACCATGATTTTAATCTAAAAAAGAAAAAATTAAATCCAAAGGTCTCCCTAAGTCAGCAGAGATGTTTTTGCCAGAACCCTCTTCTCACCAGCCAGTCCTTCTTAAATCTCTAACAACCCAACAGGTAGTTAAAATAGTCACAACTAATTGTAACCAGGACTGCTGGCTTCTTCTGAGCTATTGTTCTGATTATGCACCACAGCCAAAAGCTTCAGGAGGTATATAGACAAAGTAG
>WHYT01014485.1:79153-91325 GCA_009806455.1 Tetrax tetrax | reverse complement strand
TTTTTTTTTTTTTTTTTTAAATCAATACATTTTTGTTTTATTCTTCCTTTAGGAATCCAGGGGAATTCTCTCACATCAACTCTCAGTGCCAATTGTCTGGCTTGAGTGGTGAAGGATGCGTGCTCTATTCTTCTCTTCACTTGACATCTACCAGAACCCTCCTCAATGATTAGGAACGAGCCCAACACCAAGCCTGGAATAGCACAAGACACTAAATTCTGCCCTCAGACACAAGAAACTCCTACTGACTGTCTGAGTTGTGATTCTGCCCTGTAATAGCTCCCGCACAGGATTCAGCCAAGGCTACAGCATAAAGTTTAGATATTTTCTCCCTTATTAGGACAAATTTTAACGACAGCCAAATAACGATAGCCAGAATTTTAATGATAGCAGGAAAAACCCAAACCCCCACCCCAAACCCCTTTCTTTTCTTCTGTGGTTCATCACACATATTCAAATAAAATTTTCTTCACTGTAAATCAAACCCAATTTGAGTGAATTTGCTCAATGCTCAAGAATTACAAGCCTGTTCACACGTTACCATTTTTTGAGAGCAATATAAGCACCTAGCTTATTTTAACATCGTACAGCTTCCAGGCAGTCTTTTTAGAAATACCTTCTCCTTCACATTCTTCAGGATTTACAAACGGATTTTTGTTTACACTTTAAGCTAATTATTCGTTAAATATTTAAATAAGAAGCATCTTGACAAATGTCTCTTCTGAATTATTTTGAAAAAAACCCTATTTGTATTTTTTTCCCAATCCTGCTACAAATACTTCCAAACCTACTCCTTACATGCTGCCAGCTATCAGTACGTATATGTGCCATTAGACCCATTATTTTAAAGTCATTTGGGCAGCTAGTCATTAGATAAACCCAATATGGATTAACATAGTAAACTCATACATTGCTAAGAAAAGAGAGAAGAAAGTGCTACAAAACACTGTAAATACCACTTAAAAGGAAGAAAAAGCAGCAACATGCAGGGAAAAGATTAGTTTACAGTGTAAATGGATGAACACAGTAACTCCTCTACACTTTATATTGTCATAAATCTGTCAAGATAAACCAATAGATTAATACTTAAAAAAAAAAAATCCTTACATGTAAATGTCTTTAGCTGTTATGCAAAAATGAATTACAATCTGTGGAAGATAAATAATAAAGGGTTTCTATCAGCATCCCAAAACAGCCCGTTCAATCTGGCAAGAAATAACAGGTTTACAGAAATTGCTTTGTATGCCGTCTTAAGCAGTAATGGTTTTTAAATTTTATTTGCACTGTGTATAGTGTGTCTGCCATGGTGTCACGGTTAAACACTGAAACCTCCCCGCGTCTCTCCATTTACCTCAACAGAACTACATGAAAAACAACCTACTTAAGACAGAGCCCATTCTTCACCCATTTGCTGATGTTTACACACAGTTTTAAAACAGAATAGAAGAAGCTTTCTTCACTCAACACACTTGGGTGAAGAGGCCAGCAGGAGAATGCCAGCTCATGTGAACGAGAGCGGGGCGAATTACGACAAAAACTGGCCAACTTTGCTCTGCTCCTCTTTCTGGGCTATTTGCTACTTGACAGAAGCTAGATGACCACCGAGAGCCATCCAAACGCCAGCAAATCCCACAAATTTAATGGGAGGCTCTTTTGAAAATGTACCCCACCGCCTTTACTTGCCCGCTGAATAAAAAAGTTGCATTCATGCTATCATGGGGACGAGTTTTTACGAGTTTCTGTATTAGAAGTGAGCAGACAGATTGGCTTGTTTACCTGAAGGAGAACATGAATCGCAAATAAAGAATAGTTCTAGGATGTGTCTCATCTTGTCTGGTAAGAACCTGAGGAAATTCACTGAAATTGAAAGTGGTGTGTTTAAAACCGATAAAAAGAACGATCTTTCCTCAAAGCCTCATCATTTACCAGTAGACCTCATCGCCACAAGGCAATGTTGAAACTAAGAGCTCAGCAAGAATTAAAATCAGGTTGAATATTGAATATAGAAAGGCAAAGCCGTAGCGATAAATATTCAAAGAAACAAACAAACAAAAATGGGAGGTAAGAATTTTTCGGACGTGAGCTAACCTTTAATTTTTAGAGGTTAAACGAAATGTCCCCTGGGGCCAGGTTAGCCTGTAACTGGCCCCTGCAGAGTTTCTTGCCCCTGCCTGGGTTCAACCCAGACCTGTCCCACTACAGGGCAGTGTTCTGGACCAGACCATGAGGCTGATCCATCATGGCAATTATAGCTTTACTGAAAGGAAACATGGGAAGGGATGAGAAACAACGCCAGGTGTTTTAGCTGACCAACCTCACATCGCTAACAAAGGCTGACGGAAGGTCTTGAACCCTTCGAAGTCAACGGCGGACTTCCCACTGATTTTAATAATCTTTTCATCTTGCTTACTGTGGACAGCTTACACACATACAAGCTCTTGTTATTAATGCAAGTTACTGAATTTAACAAACACGTAAGCAGAAAAGCCTATATTCACAACAGATACTCTTCGTAAAGGGGGGTTATATGAGACTTACTGCAAAATGTGTCCACACAACTAAAAGCTACGGGGAAGATTTTTAAACAACCAGTGATCTGCAGTTTTTCACTGAGTGAAACTGAGGCATCCCGAAAGAGACCTGCTTTTTGAAAAATCACCCTCCTCGGCTTTTAGAGGCCCACCTTTGGTGGAAAAGCTCGGAATTTTGGTTAAAACAATTCTTCGAAGTTCTGAGTGTCAAAATGGAGCCTACAGTAGGTATCTTGCAGCATGAACAAGCACGAATAGATGGGCCATTCCACCTTGAGCTTCATGCCTCCCATCTCAGATTACCATGCCCAGCTTTCTTCCAGAATACTACTGCTTTGCACTGAATGAAGACCTCCTCGGTTACTAAAAATCACTGAAAATGAACAAGAATAGCTACCAAGAAATAAACAGGATGAGACCGTTGTTTAGATGACACTGCAGAAGAACTAGCTAGCAGATGGAGCCCTAGCACAATTTTCCGACTCTGAACTGGATGGGAAAATGCCTAAGGAACATTAGAAAGGCAAATTCACGGCCACTAACTTGCTGTCTGAGAGCAGTTGAGAAGGAGACATTGATGTCCACACAAAGGAGTCTCATAAAGGTAGGTAACGACTGCCAAGAATCTGCCAGGCAGAGTTACATTGCAGTGCATTGTCTGACTCTATTTCAGCCCCCAAAAGTACTGTAACCCTAAAGAAATGGAGCTGCCGCCAAGGGGAATGCCTTTATCACAAGCACACATCAAATTAGCCTAATATGAAGCAGGAAATTTGTAATTTCTTTGGTTTCTGAAACACAATAAATCAGAGAGGCTATTTAAAATTTGGAGAGCTGTGTAAACCGAAGGTCGGGGTTCTGACCACGTCTCTGCGCACGCGAGGATTTATTCTACCTGGAGTGGGACTGACTCACAGGCAGACAAACATTTGTGGCCTGCAATCTTGACAACCTAAAATTATCACAGGACCTAAACTTCCACAAAAGATGAATTGTCTGAAAGATTGCTGATTTTCTCTGCATGACCAATCAACACAGCAGCCACTAGAAAGTAACAGAAAATCAACAGAAACAGAATGCCTGGGCTTGACAAAGATCACAAATGCATGTTAAATGTGGGACCATCAATCCAGACCAAGCAAAAAAATACCTAGCTTGTGGCGCCCAAAATTCAGACAAGAGGTGAGATTCAACTGAAACATCTGGAGACACTCCTGTAAGAAAGTCATGCTTCCTGCCTTGAGGACAGTGCCTGCAGAGATCCTAGCACTGAGCAGAACTAATGCTTGTCCTTTATCACCTTCTGGTACTCTTTATACCCAAATTTTCTCACGTAGCACAACTTCAGAAGAAGCACGGGCTTGAGAAAAGTATACATCAGACCTTTGCCTGCAGCACAGGAAACATGCACCATTAAATGATACACTCAAACCTTTGAAGCTACAGAAAAAATAGCAGTTCACACTTGGAAATCCACCAAGAAGGGGATGATGGTCTGGCACATGAACTATTTTGCTTGCAGGTTGACAAGTAGAGTTGGATGCTTTGTTATAAGCGACAGTAGTTTCTCTATGGCCCATAACTGCTCCTTAGATCAGCTGCCTGTTTACTTGGGAAGTGATGGCTGGGTAAGATGCTGAAGTGAGAGATCAGTTAACCTTAAAGTTGTTGGATCGTGGTCTACTAGGGAGCATATTATCCCATTTTACCAAAATATTGCCTTACTTCCTTCAGAACATATTCTCCTGGAGCTGGGAAGGGGCGGTGGACAGTATAAAATGATTTCTTTAATGGACGGGGCTGAATTCAACCCAAGCAACTGCCTGAAGTGAGATGATGGCTGGCAATGAATCTGACCTAGTATTGGTGTTAATGAAGATGCCTACTCTTACTAGAGTTGGCAGGTTTGCACTTCTGGGCTCCAAAGCTTCCCAGGGCTAACTGGGCAAGTTCAGCTAGGCTGAGGTGTCCTGGGGCCCCCACAGTTTCCAGTTTTGACAGAAAAGGTGGTTTTGGTGGTAAACGGGACAAAACCAAGAAAAAACAAGAAGGCTTTCTGTAAACTGCAGTGACATCGTGGGCTGGGAGCCCCGGGGTGACCGAAGTGCCTTTCTCCTCGCGTTCTCTTTACAAGCAGGCACTGATTGTAGAGAAAGCTAACTTCCAGGCATAAAGCCAAAGACTATGTCTACCACATGAAAGAGCATTTATGCTGCAATACCACAAAGAAAGATGGAAATCAGTTAAAAGAAGCAAGTGTCTGTTTGGTCTTGCAAGACTTTTGGAAGGCTCACAAGTCTATTCATAGCACCTAGGGCTCTCCCAGAGTAGCCTCCTGCTATGCGGGCAGCACTGTGCTGGGGCTCTCTTCTTGAAGCTGCCCTCAAGCACTTTGTTGACAGGTTCTTTTAAGGCAATGATGAGGCTACAAGCCAGGGAAGTGCATGAAGAGGAGGCCGACTTGTCGTTCAGTCCTTCCAACCAATAGAAATTCTGTGTTACTTTGAGAAAAAAAAATATGGTAATTGTTGCTGCTGAGCTGCTTTAACGATTTGATGAACTTGGCCTGGGAAGGCTGAACATACACACGCTGCCCATGTCTGATCTTGGAAAGGTCTCCTCCTGGGAACTTCTGCCTACCAATGCACAGATCTAAGACTGAAGAGATGTGGTGAATTAGAGAGTCAGAACTGTGAACTCTGGGATTTGGCATGGTGTGTTCATTCTGTGGCAGCTCCTCAGCTGTAGAAATGCTGGGTATCTGAAAAAGTATAGCCAGCTGGTCTTCCTTTACCAAAAGCAAGTCAAGATCACTCCACAGGAACTGCTAATTGGAGGAAATGGAGACTGGAGAGGAAAGACTTTGCCAGTAAGAGACTGTGGAGTCAACATGATAGCAGGAAAACTGGACAAGCCTCAGGAATTCAAGAAGTTCTCAAATGCTCAGTCACATGATTCTGGCAACTACAAAATCATTATTGTGCAGAAATTTGTGTATGAAAGATCCAGACCTTGAAGACCCACATCAGAAAAGTAGTTTACTAGTATACCAGTTTATTTGCACTGACAAATTTTAATGAATGGCTTTGCACTGCATGGATTCAGTACCAGCAGTACTCATTGCTACAGAGCTCTGCAGGCTTCAGTGGGATTCAGGTCCATCAAGTAACACTTGGATGCAACATAGAAGCACAGTTACCATAATGTAAATGAGATCTCCATCATAATATCATTCTTTCACCCAAGGTTTTGGTAGTTGCCAAAACTCCCGTTACCATAAACCTGCCTGCAACTTAATATTCCTGAACAGTGGAGAGAGAAGCACCTCATCAAGTGTTTTATAATACTGTTTTGCTTCAAGAAAAGCAGTAACTACCAATGCATAGTTTTGTGACCTATTATCATGTTACAAAAAAGATCACTAAGTCTTGTGCTTGCATCAAAACCCTTCTGTCCAACACAAATTGCTGTTAGTAATATCCTTCCAGCCTCCTAATCGTTAGGTATTTCCAATAAGGAAAGCTCACAAACGGGCACCAGCAAAAACCCAAACCAGTGCCACATACGTATCATTTGTGTATTCACAAGTTTTTCAAATGCTTTTGCTCACTTTTTATGCTAAATGTAAAGAGGTACGTGGTAGAGACGCTGTTTTCAGCAATACTTTTCAACTTTCTATCTTGCCAGAACTGCCGTTGTTAGACCGTCCTCTCTCTTGCTGTGCTTCGGCATGTGCATCTTTCTCTTTCACAATATGGCTGGACAACTCTCTACCACCTCGTGGTTTGGCAAGTTGTCAGTTCACTTGAGATGAATCACACTGAGCTAAGCAGAACAAAGCGTAAGAAAGCAAGGCTGGCAAACTGCTAAAAAACTTATGGTGTTATTAATTCACTCTTTCTGATTTAGGTAAGATATGAAAATACAAAAAGACCATGATGATTTCTTTCTCCTTACGTATACACACCAATATTTTTCATACTGTCTGCTTGCGAGCTTGAAGACGGTAACAAAACCAATTTTTAAAATGGAGTTCATCTCTCAGGCAAAATGGAACATTCATCAATTTCCTCCCCAAGCCCTGACACTGGTGAATACACATCTGCATTTACTTCTGAAAATGCCAAAGAGAATTGTGAATTCAATTGTTTTTAAAAGACAAAACTTGTCTTAGGGAGTAGGATGCCTCTTCCTAGCTCACCCCTCGCTCCTCCAGTGCAAATTTGTATTACAGACTGGACAACTCCAGTAAGAAGCATTCAAGATGGTACAATACAGACTGGTACATATGGCTTGGTAATCAGGTTTGTGAAGGTGCAGAGCACATAAGGGATTTATTTTTGATAGTGAATCTATACACATATGCATCATCAAGCCCCCATTGAGAAGCAGACCACTCCAAGTGATTAATACAGCTAAAGGGGGCAGATAAGAGATCAATGACAAAAATCACCTGGTAAAAAAAAAAGAAGTAAAAGGTGTTGCATTAAAAGAGCTTTTACTTTGCATGCGAAACAATACTGAGAAACCTGTATTTTAGCACTTGTACTCAACAAGCACTCCAAAGTATGCTGGGATGAGAACAGAAACCCATCCTTTCTAATAATCTCGTGACAAAAGCTAAAAGACATCATCCTATTAACTAGTGATCTCAACTGCTAATGCAGAGTACTTCCTGGTGCCTTTTATGTAGAATGCCGCTATTAAAAAACCACTAAACATTCACTGCGAACAACACAGAATCATTCATCTTTTATCAGCATCTCTTGTTAGAGGAATATGAGAGGGGCTGAAGGTGTCATTGATATTATAGAGTGGAAATTAATCAGAAATTTTTCTCATATTTTCCTCATCACACTCATTTACTTTTGTACAAATTTCCCCCTGCTAAAAAGTTCATACCCAGCCCCCTGTTGTACGCTTTTAAGTTGAGAATATTCAACGAGTGTGTCAACTGAAAGGCACCAGGTCCTAACACAAAAAGCATTCGAAATTCTCATTTAGTTGTCTTTATTTTGCTAGCGCCATGTGGTCCTTGAAGATGTAGAAAACACGGGAAGCCGAGTAAAGATCAGAGCAAGCTCATTAGCATTCTGACAAAATTGGAGTGGTGGAGATGTATAGTTTGCCTAGTTTGTCGTTTTGAAAGCTACCGGTGGTAAGCTTTCTATTTCATTGTGCTTTTGTCTTTTTTGGGGGTTTTCAACGCAGCAGGGTGGTTGTTAGCCTAGGTTTTCACAGTGCATTGTGGGAACTTTGCCTGCACATTCAGCCTATATAGTATCATTTGAGTTCAAGTCAAAAAGTTTTTTTTTTTTCCTATTTATTTCATAATCACCTATGCTAATGCATAATTGTCGTCTGGCTGTCAAAACCCATCCTGCCCGACACCTGGTTTATAAAGTTTAAAAAAAAAAAAAAAAGAACAAAAAACCCTAAATAAAATAAACTCTGAGCTGCATTTGCTGTATTTAAAAATAAAACCTTTTAAACATGTTGCTAGTTTTCTTCAAAAGACAAGATAAGAAGAAATTAATTTAAATTCCACTGTTTACAATAAACTAGAAATGAATTTGAGACAGATTCAGTTGATTAGAATTCAAAAGAGACTCTTTCACCGTATAAGATCCCCACGTCTATTTCAGAGTCTCTTGAAGGAAGGATGGGTTTATGCTCCAGAATTATGTAAATAATGAATTACCTCTTAGAAGACCTAAAGAAGTTATTACTCTGGTCATTTTATTTTTTTTTTTTTAAACTTTTTTTTTTTTAAACATAAGGCTCACTTTGAAGGACTAAAAGGGCTACATTAATGCTGCTATTCGACATCAATGTTTCCAAGTTGCAATGAAATGGATAAAGGTCTTTTTGGATGAATTTATCTGCTAAATCCTTGTGGTTGCCCTCCTATCTCGGATGATGACCCAAAAGAATGTCAACAGCTCATTTCCCAGAGAGCTGGAAAGAGTCACTACGTAAGCCATAATCTGCACGTTCTCAAAGAACCGTTTCAAACATTACATTTCACAAGCTGTTTAAAGAGATTTTTTTTTTTTTCTCTGTCTCATCTCCACTATCCTACCAGTACTTTGGACATCACTGCTTCGGAAATGAGGGCTTTAACAAAGTTGAAACGTGACTTTTCACGTATTGTGTTGGTGGGTCGTGCATATTTGCACATGCGTACACGCACCATGCAACACCTGAGCGCCCACAGATTCCCACACGCTTCAAATTCACGTCGCTACATTCTAGCCACATTATGGTGGGGACAAGTAAATGCTAGGAATCCAAATATGTTAAGTCATCCCTAATGTGCTCACTGGATTTTTTTAATATAATGTGTGTCAGGCTGCCAAAATCGCAGATATCCCTTCAGTAGGAAAGGATAAAACCCTGCTTGAAAGGACTTACAATGGTCTAGGTTCAGATACAGTAAATTTTACAATGGAGTGGGGATTAAAGATTTATTTACTTAGCATGGAGGGAAGGATAAACAAATAGTAATAGAAAGAGCCGCTTTATACAAAACCTTCAAAATTCCTTCTTTTTGTCACGCACTTGGATAGCATCATTATGTTTGTCAAAACAGCCTTAGAGCTGCAGCCAGCCTCTGCTGATCAAGAAAAGTAAACGGTCAGGCCAAAGAGGGAATACTGGCCTTTAAAAACAAAAAAAAAGGACAAGCAGGTAAGTGCCTGGAGACAGAAAGCTCTGAGGTATCCCTATGGGGACTGACAGTTCTCAATTTTTCCACCATATTTAAAATCTAATTTCACTCTAGGCCAATGTGAAATACATGAAATTTCATCAAAGGAGAAGTTGCAACGTTTAAGCTATATGTGAAGAACTATATTCCCTCCCCGACTAAAAACAACCCCCAGCCCTGAGAATAGCAGGCATTATTTTAAGCTTAACAAAAGGCAGAATTTTGCCTGCTCTGAGATGCCACCTTCATTTCAAATCCGCTTTTAATCACTCAGCTACTTCTCTCTCAGGTTCCAATGCCCAGCAGAAGGCAAATAACCTGGAAACTGTTATCCGCCAGGCAGTAAAGGCAACCAAATTATTTTCTATACTTTGCAATGTGCTTATAGCTGCAAAATTATTTATCTCCTTCACTGCATTCTACTACAAAAGTTTCCTCCAGAAGAATCGCCGGGACCAGCCATATCAAATTAGAGGGCAGTCAGGAGTGTCTAAGTCCAGCTTTAAAACAAATATCATAACAATTACTTAGCCATATGGAAAATAGGGTATGTCTTTCCTGAAAGCTTTTCTACATTTTCTATCTCAAATTTCAACTTCATTAGAAACTATTTCTGACTAGCAAGCTGCAAGATTGCTAAATATCTAACTGTTAACTCACCATGAAGAAAGAGACTCTTTTGAATGGCAGAACTTTTCCAAGATGCAAATGAACAATAATCTAATTTCAAGAGTAAATTAACTGAAGGATTCATTTTAATATGTTTTCAAAGTGTCTGAAATGAAGTGGCAGTTGCAGCCTGTGCAACGCACACACATAGCGTGCGCCCACGCTCACGTACACACGCCAAGGCAGCACCCCCGCTACACCCAACTCCCATCCCCGCAAGAACCCACATTGTACTTATGTTTAGGTTCCTATGACTTAAAGGCCAGATGTTTCACAAATGACCAACAATTGGAGGTTAGAATAAATTAATGACTGATTTCTGAGCTTTGATGGAATTAAGCATACTTCTTTTCTCAATGTGCCATGTGAATGTTCGCCTGTTAAACTTTTTTTTTTTTTTTTTTTTTTTTAGTTGCCGCTGTTTATAAGGAGTACCTAGGGTACAATGTATTATTTTATACTGTACACAATACAGCCTTCTTGCAGCCAATTCAAATATAAAGCTTTTCATCCAGCAAGTCTATTAGGAAACAGCACCAGGATTAATCCCTGCAATTACCACCCTCAAAAAATGCTGGTGGACACTCAGTGCAATTTTGCCATTCCCACATACAAAATGTCAATACCTTAAAGGTTTATGTTCTGTAAGAGAGGCAGGATGGACCTAAAGTATATACTAAGGACTGGTTTTGTAATTTCACTGGCACTGATGACTGCGGGCCAGGAATTGCAACTGAATATATTCTTTTGGTATGCATTTAAGGAGATAACACCTTCTTCCAGGGGCTCAACGAACACAGATATCTAATTCCTTGTTTTGCAGTACAGTCTGTTTTAATCTAGTTTAAAAAGCTTTGTATACATAACTTAAAAAAACCAACATATTGTAGCATTATTCCAGTCCACTACTACAATGATTAAAAAAATAAGGCCAAATATATCAGACTTAATCACATACAAAAATACACTAGCCACTAGAAAATGACCTGCACAACTGGAAGCATGTTAATGAAGACAGTAGCACAAATCATAAACCAATTCTGATTTACATTTTATTTTCCTTTTTCCTGACTGTAGGGCGAGCCTGCTGCCCCGTGTAAATACCATATACAAACCCAATTTCTCTCGTTGGACTAGCACATCAATACAAAAGCAAATGAACTACCAAAGTGCCCTAATTAACAATTTTGCAAGTGAATGCAGACATCAGTGCCACACTGCAGCCATTAAAGTCTATTCCTTGCCGTATCTGTTTCTGTTAACATTTCAATAGACCAATTAAATGACCTTTCCCCCCCTCAAACTCAATTAAGCTATTTGAACATCAATTGATAACTTACCATGTATTTATGCAAAATGTGCAAGCAAGAGATTCATTTTTTTTTTTTTCAATCCTAATGATGTTTTGAAGAAGAGAAAGCTATCCTGTCCTGGTATTCCATGGAGAGGGGGCCAGGGATAGGATCTCCTCCCAGGGGAACCTGGTGGGTACCTTGGCATGGTGGCAGGCAGTTTGGAGAAAGCAGGTGTGAGGCAGATCTTCTTCTTCCATGCCATTTGGTCCCTACCAGGCAGCTGCCTTGGGAGGTCAAAAGAAAGCGGAGACAGCCACCTCTTTCAGCTTGCTGGAGTATCGCATCGCTGGGTCACAGCCAGCACCCTAGTAGGTGGCACAGGGTCACAGCAGCCAACTTGTAGATATCCAGAATTGTGTCTTTTTTTCTGCCCCCCCCCTCCTTTTTTTTCTTTCTTTTTTTTTTTTTTTTCCTTGAGTTTTTACATCTTGTTCTATAGTGAAAAAGCAAAGGGGTGCCCCAACGCACACACCTTTCGGAGCATGGCATGGCAGGTGTATGACATTTGCCTTCAGCCTGCCTGCCCCATGTTAAAAAGAAGTGATTTGCTGACATTTGCATTTTCCCAAGGGGCTTGCTACACCATGAATCTGCCTGTCACAAATTCAGGGGACTTGAGCGGAAAGAGTGGAGGCAACACTCTGAATTCTTTGCTCATGTTAAAGGCTTGATAAGGGTCAGTGTCTCCTCTTTAAGAGCTGGCCTTTGCTTCTCAGCACAGGTAAACACTTCCCCCCAGGGTGTGTAGATACAGACTAAAAGCATGGGGATTTATTTAAAATGAGACCACCTCAATCCAGGACAGGCATTTTGATGCTGCTGCTGCGACTAACTTAGGTGAGAAATATAAATATGTTGGCTTCAAGAATAAAAAGGACGATGACAAATCTTCCAGGAAAAAAAAGAAA